>JAGDQP010006970.1:0-69567 GCA_022664845.1 Lepisma saccharinum | reverse complement strand
TTAAAAAAAAAAAAAAAAAATAAATCGGCGGGGGGTCAATGACCCCCGGAGAACCATTCCCGAAATGCTCGCGGTCAAATTCTGGACCGCAAACAACTCGGGAAGGGGAAGGGGCAGCGACCCCCCGGGTGAGGTCAACGACCTCCCAAAATATCAGACCCCCATCTCATACGGCACCGGAGATTCGGACCCTAGCCCTCCATAATCTTGTAGTACGTATCCACACAAGAACTTAGAAGTACCACGGCAATGACGGCGTCAGGACCCAGACAAGATCTCGCCTAACAACAGTCACCTTCGATTCACCTTCAGTTTAATTCACCGGAAATCCTCGGTCAAGAAAACTTGGATGATGTGGCCTTCTTGATGACAACGTATTCTCGGTTATTATAGTCCCATAAGGTTAACATGCAAACTTTCGATGGTCAATATCTCGCACCAAAAAAATCGCACATATTTAAAAGTTTCACAAAATGTTCCTTTGATAATTAGGAATATAATAGAGTACTTACAACTTAGGTCCACTGCGTTTCTCCCTCCGAAAAACCACACTTTTACGGAGCGATTTTCACACGCGTCTGCTCATTAGCAAAGCAATAACTCAAGTCTTTCTTTCAATAACCTTTCTTTCAATAACACCAAACACCCTATCTGGAGGGATGTATGAGTGCCCAGGTACTGGTTAAGGGACCCGATCAGTTCGGCGCCTCCGTTTCGGCGCCGCCGTTTTGGCCCCGAAGGTTCGGCGCAGTAACGTTTTGGCGCCAGAGCTTTACCTAAGAATCACACCAGGGAAACTTTTGTATTAAAAAGCTATTAAAAACCTGGTCCATAAGATGCGACAGACGTAGTTTTTAAAAAACGGGAAAAATTGGTCGCCGAAAAAAAAACAGGAAAAAACGTGTTTTTATTCAATTTTTCGTGCTACTTAGGAAAAGAACGATTTTTTTTTCTTTTATTGTCCCTAACAACATTTTATGATCAATGAAATAGTTAAAAGATTAGTTGATGTTCAGAACATACATATAGAAAAACATACACAATGGGACCGCGTCTGACAAAGTTTTGAAGCAAAATGTGTTTTCTGGGTCTGAGACAAAGATGCCTAACGGCCAGAAGGGAACAGAACGTTTATCTCATGTACAAGGGTGCTAATTACATATATTGCATTCCTAATGTAAATTGCAAGTGTTTTGTACATTTTTTAACATAAGATCATCCGATTGAATGCATTAGGTATGTTAAGTAGCGGATATTGGAGATGAAAAGGCAAAAAAAAAAAAAAAAACAATTTCGTCAATAAAACCACGGTTTTTTTACTTCGTGGATAAAAACAATTTTTCCTCTTTTTTTTTTCAAAATTTCCGTTTTTTTCCCGGCCTTTAAAAAACACTATACAGAACAGATCCAGGGGCTACTTTCATGGAAGAGATGCAATGAGACGTTTATACTTCAGTAAGTAATTGAAAAATATAATATTTTTATTTAAATGATTTTAATTATGAAGTGTTTTTTTTTTCGGCGGAAAATGAATTTATTTACAACATAAACAGGCAGAGCTAAAGCAGGGACGTAATTAGTGAGGAGCAGAGAAACGGGATTCAGGAGCGCTAATCGTAATTTCGTAATGGCGCAATTTCGCAATTTATTATTTTATATTCAAAGAAAATAAGTTTCATATTTAATTACAATGCATTCTGCATACCTTTGGAACAATTTATATATACATATAAAACAGATAGGAACGTCATGTTAAACTGCAAGGTTCGAGGTCGAGGTTCAATTCCGACGGCGAAGTCGAGGTTGAAGTCTAATCTCAGGTCGGTTAAACTACCATTTTAACTAATTTCTCTATTTATATTACGAATAGAACCTCCAAATCTTTAGCACCCTTGTACACGAGAGAAACATCCTGTCCTCTTGTGGCCCTTAGGCATATTTGGCTCAGACAGGTTACTTTAATAATGCTCCAAAACTTTGTCAAATTCAGTCCCAATACTCTTTTTTGTCTAAATTTATATTTTGAACATGAACGAACTATCATTGCAACTAATTTGCCTATTTATATTACGAATGCGACCTCCATCTCATAGCACCCTTGTACACGAGAGAAACTTCTTGTCCTCTTGTGGCCTTTAGGCATCTTTAGTTCAAACCGTGAAAACTTAAATAATGCTTCAAACCTTTGTCAGAAGCAGTCCCAAAAATGACTATATTGACGATTTTTTTTCATCTCGAATATTCACTACTTACCCCATCTTATGCATTTCTTGTTTAGGTTTAGGAAAAGTAAAAGTTCTTACGTTAAAAATGTACAAAAAACTTTATATTTAAATTAGAAAAGCAATATATCTTATTAGCGCCCTTGTACATAACAGACAAGTTCCAGCCACTTAAGTCATTTAGGCATCTTTGGCTCAGACAGTGCAACATAAATAATGCTTCAAAACTGTTAGAAGCAGAGTACAAGAAATAATGTTTTAAGTATTTCATTGATCATCAATTGTCGGCAGAGGACAGTAAAAGTATAAAGTACATTACTATGTCATAAGGTATGTTAATAATTTCCGTTTTCCTCACTTTGGCGCCGAAACGGTAGCGCCAAAACAGCCTGCGCCAAAATGGTGGCGCCGAAACGGCGGCGCCAAAACGGAGGCGCCGAAACGTAGCGGACCCCTGGATAATGCAGCACAATTTTTTAATTTGCATTGGTGCTTTTGTGGTTAGCCAGTTTAAAACATCAGTGATCACGATAGAGTTCTTATTTTGCCCTCCGGCTCCATCGGCAAATAATCTGATTGTGTTTACATTTTCCGAATACAAAGTGTTGGATAGCCGATGGACTATACACGTAGCAATTTCACAGGAACTTTTTGGAGCTTCCATTTCTGTGCAAGCATAAATGAACGTGTTTTCATTAGTCTGATTTGCATGTGACGTGCCCAAACACTTTGTAACATTACTAACGTAAAACAATTTTGTTGCAATACTCGATATGATGTTGACAAATGTGCAGGAATTAGTGAATTTTGGAACACTGGTAAGTCATCATGGAATTGGTGTTTTGGAGCAGTAAGGTGCTTGGATTTAGAGAGTTTTATTACAGTGACCACTTTTCAAAGATATTTTTCTTAAGAAATTAGAAAGTTTTGGAACAAACCAATTATACCATTCCATGTATTACTTTGTTACCTACCACATGGAATTAAAAACAGAAAATCGACAATTTTGGGGTTAGTGAGTTTTGGAACTGACCGATTCAAGTAACTTCGCGTTGAAACCGGTGGTGTGGGGAGGGTAGTCCCGCGGGATTAACATCTTGCATTACGTTGTTCCTTCCATTGTATCAATGGAGTTAGTCAGCAGTTCCTTTCATTGTTTGTTTATTCTTTCGTGGTATTTTAAAGATTCTGTTGTTATTTGCAGCAACATTTTTTTTAAAAACAAGAAAATTTACAGAGGAAGAAAGCATTTATTTTAGGTAAGCGTCATCTTGCGTTGTTGGGGATTATAGTTTCAAAATCAATATAAGTTTTGTTAAAGTCCTATTATTAGTAGACGCTGTATGTGGTGCGGTCCATTCTCTTCTGCTCTTGTGTACAAGATAGGAAAATACTACAATAAATGATCTGATGTATTGCTGGTTTTTTTTAATATCACGTTGGATTGCCTCTTGTTGAATTGAATTGAAGTATAACTTTAAGCAACTTTCAATCGGACCGGCATATGGTAAAGGAAAGAATGGGAAAGATAGCGGTCAGGATCTTACTTACGTGCCATTCCGGTATTCGCTTAGTAAAGAGGAAAACCTTGGAAAATCTGTCAGGATGGTCGCCCGTGAGGTTCGAACTTGAACTTCAATTATTACTTTCAGGCATCTAAGGCTCAGCCTGGCTCAGGGAAGGGGAAAGAGTGTGGGTAGGACCAAGGCTTAAATTGAAGGTACCATCCAGGCATTTCCTTGACGTGACTGAGGAAAAACTGTCGAAAACCTCAGTCAGGAAGGGAAGGAGTCGACCAGAGCCTAAGTTGAAGGCATCATCCGGCATTTGCCTGATGTGACTGAAGAAATCCGTGGAGAAACCTGTCGGAATGGTCGGTCGCTGGTATCGAACATAGGACCTCCTGAATGAGAATCTAACGCTCTACCAGTGATTCTGCCAGACACCCTGTGGGGGTGGCAGACCCAAATTTTCTAGAAAACTTTAAAATTTATACTGTCAAAAATCGATGCATGCCACCTCCCAGGCTTTAGACCCCACAAACAAATTACTGGCGGATTCTCTGCGCTGTACCAACTGAACTACGTCCGCTTCGAGTTTTACAGAATTTCACGAGCCTAGCCACGGGACAACGGTGAGCAGTATTCATCTTATGTGCAATGTGGATTAATAATGACAGGTGCAGCTGTATTCCGCCATCAAAATAGGATATATGTGGAAATTCAGGATAATTCTTGTTCATATTTTTTACTGAACACACTATTTATTGTACTATTGAGGAATAGAAAATGTCACAAAATTGATTTCAAATAATATACAGTTACTCTGTAAAAATTCCAGCAATTTGTTGCACGCATTACGTTGTTGATAATTTCTTTAGTATCATTTCTTTTGCACTGCATTTGGAACGCTTTGAATTCGCTGATTTATGTAATAATACAACCTACAAAAAGCACTAAAACATTTATATATAGCTGTTCCCTGGAAAGTCTTTCTAAGAGAAGAACGTGAGGAATTGCAATTGTAATGAAAGACTTGATTACTGGTCGGTACACGTAATGAATAAGGAATATGACCAAGAGCGCCCATGTTACGATTTTTTAGGGGGGGGGGCAAAGACACATACACATACTGCCTTATTTTTTTTGACTGACATGATCCCCACATTTTGTGCCATGTTAGTAATAGTATTATTTTCTCCGCCTTGCCACCCTGTAAATCATTGTCTTACAAATACGCGCCGTGCAATACCCCTCGAGCGAAGGAGAGGGGAAAGCTCACGCAAAGCATCTTGTAAAACTAGTACAACTGCGCAGGTGTTCGCGTTTCTAATTATTCATGCTTTTTCAATTAGGGTTGTTTGCATACGATATCACAACCACCACTCCTATCCCGCCAGGCGCTGCACACTTGTTTACGCTTCTAATGCTTTTGAAAGATGTCGCTATATTCGCCAAGTGTACAACGTCCAAAATGCTTCCTTTTCTACACCCATTCCAAGGTTCCTTTCCTTGACTCCTTTGGTTTCTCAGCAAAAGGAAGGAAAGGAAGTATTTAGGATTGGTCCCAGTTCCGAAGGTCCTACATTCTTTCAGTTCCGAGAGGATTGTGGCTTCAAGTAAGGTTCCGATCTTGTCTTTTTCGTCTGTAGCGAAAAAGATACGTAATTAATGGCTGCCGAAGCAGCTCCCATTGCTTAAGGGAGGGGAAACGGTACAAAACTGGAAAACAGACATACAAGACTGGCGCTTGCAAGCATATAAAAGTATTTTTGATAAAATAAGACTTTCCTCCACGATTTTTGTTTTAAATTGTCAGTCAATTATTTTCATAGAGCCAAGGAAACTTAATATTGTTCCAATTGCGTTGCAAGTGACTATTTATCTGCTTGTTATTACAGAAGTAAAAGGTAGTCAGGAATCGTATTCTAGCTTAAATAAAGTTCATGATACTGGGTGGATAGGGAATGTTTGGTTCATTTTATTTTTTGTAAGCCCATCAAGTCAGAGGAATGACGTACCAGGCGATCACTCAGTCAGGACGGGCGGCAGCAGGGCTTGAACCATCGGGCGAAATAAACAGTTTTGCTGCACACACAAAATAAACAAACGAAGTAGTTTTTTCCCTCATAGTATGAAATAATTATTCTAGAGGGAAATCTCAGATCTTATATCACCGCTTTGTTCGTCCGTCAGTTGACAACTTTCAACTCAGGAAATACTACGACTACTAACGTAGCTGAAGTGTCGTTAGAAAGGTTGGAAACTGCATCTACATGAATTTACCATCTGTCGATACTTTGAAACAGTGTTCGATTTGTTATAAATTACGAAGGGTTTCTCCTCAGTCACTCCAGGAAAATGCCTGGTTGGGACCTTGAATTTAAGGTTGACCGGCACCTTCCCGCATCCTTTCCCTCCGCTATCCTGACCTGAATCTTCTATGCCTAAAGGCCATAAATAAAATACAATTTCTGTGAATCGGAATTAAGTTCTAGCATCTTAACAACAATTATTTTTAATTATCATCATTAACTTCGTCGTCAGGAAGAAAAGAAAGATAAAGGGAATATCTCCCTGGTTTAATTCAAGGAGCCATCCTATATTCACTTTCTGTGACCGGAAACTTAAGAAAAGTCCATTTATGCGTTATTTAGAACCAATTTCCCTTCATATCGAACAACGTAGCTCAGCTGGTAGACTGTTTACTTCATACTCAGATATTCCTGGTTCCCTAATATCTCTGCGGCTGTCATCCCTGACTGAGTTTTTTTTTTCATAATTTCTTGTAGTCACGCTAAATAACACCGGGATACTACTTTCACCTAGGCCCTAATTGACTTTCCACCAAATGATACATTAATTTTGAGCATTTCAAAATGTCTATTCCTTACTTAGGGAAACATAAAAATCATTTTACCAGTGATAGTCTTCGCTAGGGTGAACGTTTGTTTGGTAATAATGTCAGAGAACGTTTAAACGCATAAAAGAAAAGATAATTTCCAATTACTCACGAATTTTATCCGAAGAACAAGATGAAAAACAAGAAGTGCCTCGGTCTCTGTTAGGAAAGTTCAGTTAAATGATTAGGAAGCTGAAACATGGACTTTCGAGAAGAAGAAAAAAAGTTGAGATCATCTCCAGCAACTCATATCCTGATCATCGTGTAGATATAGCGAAAGTGAAATAGAATGTACTGCCCGACTAAACCTGTCAGTAAAGAATCTCTCTTGGGTTGTAAGAGGAGTCTCAGATACAACCTTCCCTACCAACCCTAATTATTTCATTAATGAACTGCACTAAAAATATTTTTCTCTCTCGCTCAGAAAATTCAACAATAAGCACGATATATATATATATATATATATATATATATGTATGTATGTATACCAACCGATCTGGTCAGCGTGAAAGCAGTAGACCAATTTCGTGAGAGGCCTCATCCAATAGTGGATTGAATATGGCTGTGAACTTTATATATATATATATAAGCGCCTTTCAAAGATATGGTTCAAATACAGGAAACACAGTTCTTTCATTCTGAAAAATCTGGCGAAACAATGAAGTCTCCGTCAGAATTGGAGACATGGTGACAGTACGATATTTCACACTATAATGACAAGCCATGTATATTTTTGAAAGTATCATTCTTCACAGACAGGTTAATACTATGATGACCGAAATCAGAGTTCGAGCTGAAACACAAATATAGTATCTAGCTGCTTGCCCTGTAACCTGTCAGTTTTCGGAGTAATAGAGTACGATGTGATTTCAAAAAAAGGGAATAAAGGAATAAAATGAATATAGTTGAGGTACACAATATTTTTCTAACAGATTTTCTCTGTCAGTTCTTTCATTTTATGAAAGAAATCTTAAGAAAAAAACGCCCATACGATAGTACTGGAATAACCTTAGCGATACATAGCTCAGGCTTGAGAAAACCACTGGAATTGAAAGAAATGGATGGAACAGGGGGGGTGCCGTTAGGTGGTGAATTCCGAGAGGGACACCGCCTGTCACGTGACAGTGTGACGCAGGGGGGTGTCGTTAGATAGTGAATTCCAAGAGTCACCAAGGACTAGGGAGTTATAGGAGCGCCAGTTGAAGATAGTTGAACGTATTAACTATAGATGAAAGTACTATCGAACTATAGTCGTGTCATCTTCAGGTAGGTAGGTGAACTACAACCAAGGACTAGGCTAATCCTTGGTTACAACGTAGCTAGCCGGTAACAAAAATCTTCTGCGGACTTCGTTCCTATTCGGAAAGAACACATTCGCTCCCACAGAAAGGCTCACACACAACAGAGCAGAGTAGTGTCAGAAGTAGGAGCATGATAGGACCGTTGCTCCTTGGGGCTGTGGTTCCTTGAAGTTGTTGGAGCGACATTTATATTATTTGCATTTACTGTATATTCTACAATGCAATCCACTAACAAACATAACTAATGTCAACACATTAATAAGACTGTACTGCTTCCTGAAGTCGAAATATTGACAGAGATGAAAACATAATTTCCTTTTTTTCTTTTCCCAAGACAAAGATAGCCCGGATGTAAATCCATTATAAACGGTCGTTGACCCGTTAGATAGTTCTCCCTGCCGATCTCCAGGTGCCACTACTATGCAGTTATCGCTCTTAGTTCAAACTATTGTCGCTTATGCAAGCTGGCAATCCTATACTCCCTAATTCTTGGTACGTTGCTTGTCACGTAGCACCGTGTCGTACGTAGGATGGATGACTATGAAAGGAGAAAGCGATGGAAGGCCAAGGCAATGCCTTCCGTTGAAAGATACAGTGATTTCTTAGATTTCTGTCTTATGTTGACCGGAGAAAGCTGAATATTTAAGAACTACACAGATTGTAAGATTCGCTCCCAGCATTATAAGAATAACGAAATCATAACGGTTAAGATGAGCAGGCGGATGATATGACCAGAGAATGGAGGAATCTGCATTTAATGAACTCCACAAATTGTATGGTTGGCGCCCAACATTATAAGAATAACGAAATCATGACGGTTAAGTTGGGTAGAGCATGTGTCTCGAATGGAAGAGAAATTATGATTATATTACATCGTGGTTGGTAAGCCGGAAGGAAAGAAGCCGTTGCAAAGACCGAGACGTCGTTGGGATAAGCATATTAGAAGGGATTACTTAGTTTACACCAAGTAGCCACGTGTTTTGGTGCCCTTTCGACCATTAAACATATTTTGAATTTTAGAAATCAGTAACAGGTGCAGGTGCAGAGTGCTGGACGTCGTTTTCAACCTAAGAAAATAAACTAAAGTGTGTAACTACTATTGGGTGCGTTTAATAGGTTTTCGTAAATAAGTAACGTCTTGGCTTTTCCCTTTTTTGAAAGAGGGAATATAAGGAAATGTAATAAAGAAGGATTGTATTTACGGGTAATATGTATGTAAGTGTAGCAGGGAGACGTTTCTCTCTCCTCACCTGCACTTCCGCGGTGGGTGTGGATCAGTGACGTAGGTAAGGGGGAGTTATGGGGGATATATCCCCCCTTGACTCCACCTATATTAACTTTGGAAGAGAGTATTTTCGCAGGAAATAGAAATATGTTTGGAAGCATATAATTGTTAGTTAAAAAATAAAATTGTAAGGTCAATAACAGCAATATGACTCACGTCCGTCTCGATATAATTGTTTATTGTAGATTCTACAACGTAGGCTCACAGTTAGGTGAATGTGGCAAATAACATTCAGGACAACCAGGAAAATAAAAATTCAAAAACTTGAAAATTCAGACCAAACCTTTAGACAAAAGATTTCTGCGACAATCATATCGATAGCGTTGCTAAAAACGACTATTTCAGGGAGTAATTAAAAAGTGATAATTCCTGTTACTGATAATGTTAACGAAGGTAGATCGGAGAACATTTTAAATATGAAACGTTTCGCTTCTATGGTTCATGCAGTTATTTTGTACGTAGAGAAGAAATAACTAAAATACATTAGATATGATTGAAACATAGTTACATTAGATATGAATTGAAAAATATAAATTTCAGAAAACTAGGAAAGTTCGGTGCTATTCTAAGATACAGAGCAATGTAAGATCTAATATGACCTTTCAGGTTATAAGGGAAAGAGAATGAACTTATGGTGAACTTTATTTTGTACATAGCATCTTAGTAACTTTTCACTTCCGCCTGTTACGATTATGTGGTGCAATGCTTGTTAAAATCAACTCGAACTCGCAACCTTTAAGATGCTGGTCTAATGCCTCAGACTCAGTGTCCAATTTGTACAATTTCCAATTTATACAATCTTTTTTTCAGACGTAGAAAATCGTATTTTATATCCATTCATATCCCATAGGCTTAAAGGATATCTCAGAAAACAGTCACGGAAAATTTTCGCAGAGAGGGGGAAATCCCAACCACCCCCCGCTTCAATTTGAGTTTACACAAGCAAAACGGCCAGACAAGGATGAGTTTTGACACTGTTCAGACCATACGACTATTGTTTTTGGCTGTAAGGAGAGAAGAGTCTAACCATTAAAATCAAACAATTAAAATTTACAATCAAGTTTCGATTAAGGAATCTGTTGCATGGATATGGAGTTTTTTTTCTGGACTAGCGGAAGAAATTAAATATGTACAAATTTAGCACTCCATTGTTGGTAGCTACGTGAATGATGAGTACGTAAGATCTTTCAAATATAAGTTTGTGAGTTGTGGAAGGAGAGTTGTGAAAAAAGTAGTCAGGATTTAACAAAAACAATTTTTCAAATCTCTTACATGTTTTGTGTTAATTATGAGTTCTTATTTCGATAAGAAAATGATGGTAATAGCAGTTTTCTGGGGAAATCCAAAACTGTATAAGACATGTGACAGTTACCTGCTGGTATTTAAGTATTGTGCAACTCCATGTGGAAGTATTAAGACAATTCATATCCGACCGATATTGAACTATTTAGGAACAACTGCAACACTTATGTTTTTAAATCCGCTTACGGGGAGTGCATATTTGTGACATTATCAAGAGTGTAAATATATCACCTAGGTCCTAGAGGATAACGAAATGACTAAGTATGAGAAAACTGTCATAAAAGTATAATTCATGATTTTAAAGAATTAGCCTAATTTGTGTTCGAAGAAATTGTCCATATTTCTTTATGGAATAATGTCGCAAGCTCAGATTGAAGGCATGTAATGAATTCAATGCATTTCTAACTTCTTCCGTATTCTTATTCGATTGAATCAGTATTTCCCTACGATTAGCCGTATTACAAATTCTTGAAAGAGGAACACCATAACTTAGCAGAAGCTGTGAATAATGCCAGAGGTGCTGTTCTAAAGTTTAAAAGAACCAAGAAAAACTATCAAAAGGAAGACAAACAAAGTTGCAGTAAATTAGATTACGGAATAATCTATGAAAATATCTACAAAAATCCAGAAAATGAGATCCAGTTACAGTATAAGACAAGCTCTTTCAGGGATGCATTCAAATTTATTTTTCAGGATGTTCAGGAAACGAGGGAGGTTCAAAGAGGGTCTGAATATGAAATTGATAAGTACTTAATCACGCCTAAAAGTATGCTAAGAATACATATATACCGGAATTTGAAAGAACCCTCTGAACTCTTCCCATGGATACGTCACTGAGTTGTATGAAAAAATAGTATGGGTCTAGAATATCCAATAGCTACAAAAATCAACTAACAAAAATGATAGTACCATAACAAAAGTGTTATCTGAAGCTTCATTAATTTTTTTTTCATATCAAAGCTTTGCTTTTATATATATTTCAGATAAATTAAAATAATAGCTGAGCAAAGCAAATACGTTTTATTTAAAAACTAAAAATGTGTAACAGTTTCGCCAACTAACAACTTGGATTGATCAGACATACTAAATCACATCAACATCTGCTAGTGAGACAGCTTGCTGACTCACATGTGATTTGCTGTGTCTGATGCAGCCAAGTTGTTAGTTAGTTGACGAAACTGTTGCACGTTTTTAGTTTTTAATTGAAACGTGTTTGCTTTTCTCAGCTACTATTTTATTTTATCTAATATTTTTATTATTTCTAATGAAGGCACTGAACGCGAGAATATAGACTCTCAAAATTAGAAGAACTTAAATTTCCTTTATATATAAAATATTCGATAGCAATTGAAACTTTCTAAAGCGAAACTAATACAAATAAAATGTTCTATGCAAACTATTAACTTATGCCATAAGTAATGTATTTTTCAGCGTAATTAAAAGAACGATAACATATCTGGAACCTTACCGTAAGTCAGAGAAATAGTCTCCATCGGACTCCATAACACGTTTCTACCTGTAAACCAGCTGTTGAATCCCCCGCTGCAATAAGTTACCGGTTTTGGAGGCAAAGAGTCACGATGTCACTGTTTGTCGCACGTCATCCTCATTTTGCAGTGTTTTCCCGGAAAAGTGATTTTGCAGGCTGCGAAAAAGACAGCGGCGGATGAGGGAGTTTCTCCCAGCCACATTCCTAGATCTTAGCACAGGTCCTTGCCGCGTATGAGCGTGCGTTATCACCGTGGTTAATCGCACATCCTTGCGATTAACCAGAGCAGGACATTTCTCCAACAATGCAGTCTGTAGACGTTCAAGCTGCTAACAATAGGTATCTCCATTGATGGTCTGGTTACGTGGCAAGAGCTCAAAATCTTTTACCTCACGGATATACCACCAAACACCATCCCACTTTGCCGGGGTCGAGATCCTCTTTCGACACAGTTCCTGCGCACCCCTTTAGATACCCACTGCCGTTTGCGTGTATGGTAGAGGACGCACTTTATATTCCCGTGTCACCATTCTGTACAGCAAGGCTCGCGTCTTTGATGGGTGATCAGGGAACTGTATATGTCAACTCGCTGCTGCTTCTGTTGACACGTTAATGCATAGGGTACCCATTTTCCGAGTTTCTACACGTACCCAAGGTCCTGCAGATGATAATGAATGGTCGAATGGATGACATAGACTTTGCTGGTCAGTTCTTCAACAGTTTACTGGATTTGCCTCCAGTGCTTCTCGTAGAGCATCGTTATCCAGCCTCCCTTCTCGTGGTTTATCGGTGAGGCTGATGTCCCCAGACCGAAACCTCTGGAACCACCTCTGGCACTTTCTGACATCCACGGCACCCTTACCATAGGTCTATACGGCATTGATGTTTCATACTGTATGTGGTCCTCCGACACTGCCATGATCAATCACGAACCACATTTTCAAAACGAGGAGTAGACCGTTCTGCTTCTACACATTGGTGCACAAACAAGTGCCCTATATGACTCAGCTATGACATGTGTCGTCTACTTCACTGTTCACTCGTCACATGGCGTTATTGCAGTGTTCATCGCCCATACGACATTACTTATGGGATAAGCTGATACAATAGAAACATATCAAATTTCCAAACTTTTTAACATGAAAATTTAAAATGAAATTTAAAGAACCAAAAATAAAATTCTAACTATAATATAACATGCATGTGTGCTTTAAAAAAGGTGATTCTGTTAACAGTACACTTGATAATGTCTACAGATGTAATCGAAACGTTCTATTGTAAGTTTAATATATGTATTTAATACGCGAGTTTAATAATGAATTTTGTTTCAAACATCGGGCCGTGGAGATTTGTTTTTGATAAAGATATCCACAGAAAAATGTTGGCAAAATTCATATAGAACCTACTGTTACTTCATGACATTTAAGAAGATATTAAGATAGAAGTCTAATTTGCCAACCGTATAGAAATATTTGGCAAAACACATTTCAATATTATGCATACTGCGACCTTTTATGTATAATAGGCATTTTTGCTAACAATCCTCTTTAGCTGGCAAATGTAAGCTTGAACATTATTTTTGTAGTTTCTGAGCCCACTATAATTTCATCATCAGCACAATTGTCTTTCACCCACTGTATCTTTACTTTGAATTTCTGAAGAATTCTCAAGATCTTGAAGATTGGTTTTGTTTTGAATTATTTCGAAATCTCAGTTTAGTGATCTCTTCCGAGTGGTTCATACCTCATTTCAACCTATAGTTGCCATCACTATTTTATTCCATTCTACATTCAGTTTTCTTTTACAAATTAGATGATACTGAAAATAAGACAAGAAAAAGTACAATTTCAAACTCTTGTTTACTCTGTAGTTTTTGGCTCATATTCAAAATATGTAGCCTAATTGCAAACAATATCAGGAGAAAACATATTTCTTATTCAAAAAGAATTATTAGTGAAAGTGTTTTTATTTTGTCCAGTTTTATACTGAACTTATCAGAGTAAATATTGATTTAAGTTCATCGTTCTTATTTTGTACTATTACAGCTTTGGATAACATTGATTTTAATTTGAATAAAGCTTATAAAGACTTACGGCAGAGTACTAATAGAGTTACAATCTACAAATGGAAGAAAATTCAGGTAACTACATCAAACAAAATTGCGATACGCTTCACTATAGTTAGTGAGCGTGAGAATGATATTACCAAGAAGATAAATTTAGTAGATACAATAAATTTGTGGATGAAGTTGAAACAGAAAAGAATAGTGTTTACTAGGATTGAGAAGTATTTACCATTTGTTGTGGTGAAGCGAAAATATTTGACCTTTAACTGATTTTAATATTTACTCCTTATCTCTCTATTTTATCTAGGTGAGGGATTAGGATGAACCTGAAAGAAATATAAAACTGGCGGACGCCATTCCTATTGTAAGTATATGTTTAGGGTATAACAATTTGACTGTCAAATTTGAAAGGATGATAGAAGTACATAAAAGATTATAAATACAGACTTCTTACTCGCGGTGGAAATTCGCCGTCGACTTTCGGAGCTACAAAAAGCCAAAAGCGCGAGAAATTAACTTTGAAACTTGGTATTTTCTACCACCAGTAGCGAAGCGTGGGGATACACAAGATATAGAGCGTCTTTCCATTTTAAAAAAATGCATTTTTTATTTATTTTGTTTAACTAACAGACTAGATATATTAAAGTGGAAAAGGATAAGACCTGTCTTTAATGTAAGGTAACAAGTCAGAATTTACCGTATAAACTACGAGAAAAAAGAAAAGTATCTGTCAAAAAGTAGGCCCTGGAATTCGAATCCCGCCGGATCTCCCGAATGTAATGCCAACGTCCATTGAGCGAAACTGATATTCAGATAAAGGAGCAATTATCTAGCTCAGTGGTCCAGGCAGTAACGTCTGGAATTTAGGATCGGCAATGGGCAAGCACGTGGATTAAAATCACATGGCCGACATGCGTGAGGTTTTCCAGGTTTTTTTCAGTCTCACCAGACGAATGTTATGATGGTACCATAAGTACGGCCTTGGCCACTATATTCCAAATCATCTGCCCCTACCCTCTCATAAGATAAAGATAAAATGAATTGTATGGGCGGTAACAGCACTATGGCTTACGCCCGTCCCGACCCTACCCTCTCATAGCCTAAGTCAGACATACCTAAAGGTCATAAGAATAAAGGTGCGCTATCTTTTTATTATAAGCTGGCAAGGCTAGCGCGCACAGGTAAGCAATGAAAGCACGTTCCAATGATCTCTATTAATAGGAATGCTTGCCTTTATTAACCCGAGCATTAGGTGTGACAGGAAAATCCCTGGAAAACCTCAGTGAGGTCGCAGGTATCCTTCTCAAGAAATTTATATTTCCAAACCAAAGCGCTGTCTGCAATCAAACTGTAAATCTCTGACATTTATTTCAAATACTTTAGTTTTAAATGCAACTTTGATTATATCTATTATTAATATCATAATAAATTATGCACATGTTTGGCTGATTCTTTGTCAACTTAGGGCCATTCCGATGACATTAAATCGTTCGTTTAGAATAAAATTATTTTTCTCATCAGCATATACATTAAAGTAGAAAAAGATATA
Organism: Lepisma saccharinum; assembly: GCA_022664845.1. Classification (NCBI taxonomy): domain Eukaryota; kingdom Metazoa; phylum Arthropoda; class Insecta; order Zygentoma; family Lepismatidae; genus Lepisma; species Lepisma saccharinum. The sequence goes on along the minus strand of JAGDQP010006970.1, from coordinate 53,953 downwards.
CAAAATATAAATACAATTCTGGTTTTCTCTATTTGAAGTTTAGCAACTGTGGTAGAACTGTTCCACCATTCATCGAAATGCTGCTTCTCTGGTGTGTTCTTATACACTTTCGGAACTAATTTCATATAAGAGACTTTTTTATTATAAAAAACTATGCATTTTTTTTGAAATGGTCCAAATTTGACGAATTTTCAACCATTTTCATTTAATTAACCAAATTAAAGCCCAATAAACTATATAAAAATACTTTATTGCGCCTTTTTCGCAAAACCTTTAGGTTTACGTCAAAATTTGAAATAAAGTGAAAGCAAGTCCCTTAAATTACATTTTAGGTGACACAAGGAAAATTAAAATCGGATACTTAGGAGCGGTGATATGATCGATTAAAAGAAAGCATTTGCCACCATTTTGTTATGACCTAACAGTCAAAGTGACACCAAAATATTTCGTTATCCCAAAACATATAGGAACTTCAAAAAATGAGTCGCTTGCTTTCTTCACAAAGGACAATACGTAATATATATTGCTAGTCCACTACAGGGACGAAGTTTGAGAGGGTCTGGTGCAATGGTACTCAGTGTTCTCTACGAGATCGAGTCTCGATTTGTCGATTGATCCAAACATACAAGCTGAAATTGCTAATAAGTGCAATGCTCATCGCCGCCATTATGCAAATCAAGATTAGTAACTTCAACTTAAAATTCCAGGTGTATCTTGGCCAATCAGCACAATGCGATCAGGTTGTAATTGGAGGGGAAAATTCTCTGGTACTTCAGTTTGTTCTAACGGTTTTCTCATAGGTGAAATACTGTTCTCTACAAAGTATTTGCAAAACAATAATTTTGTAGCGAATATTGCAGCTCGCATTGTTTGAAGAGCAATTTACGTAGGCGGAAACTTTATTCACCATTGATTTTCTCATGTCGTATAACTGCAACAGTGCACCGAGTGAAATCTGTCCGTAACGATATTGGAAATCTGGAACATTGCCTGAAGCTGGACACCACAGCAAAGAGTGTAGCTGAATCGTCCACTTTCAGTTAAATACAATATGGACCAAATAGTAAGTCTTTCATGATTACCATTGATGTGTAATTCGTTTCTGTATTTTTAATTATGTATTAATTTGATTTATGTATTAATCCGTGACTTTATGTATTAATCACCTTGAGCTCGGAATTGATTAAAATTATCGATGTGTGAAAAAGTTATTTCGACAAACTTCTTAATGAACACAACGGAGAACAAACAGACGAATTTTACACTTATACCGCAGAAGCGTGAATACTCGAAACTAGCGAGATCGAGGTCCAAATTCGGATAAAGGAAGTGAAAATTTTCAAATCACCTGGAATAGATGATATTAGAGTCGAATTAATTAAAACAAGACGAACGGCACTAATCAGGGAACTACATAGATTGATCAGTGCTATATGGAGAAAGGAGGAAATTCCGAAAAATGAAAAATTTCAATAAAACTTCTGGTTTATAAAAAGGACAATAAATTGGACTACACTGGCCCCTAGGGTCCGCAATGTTGGAGGCCTTCACTTTCGAAGTTCAGTAAATTACGGAGGCCATTCTGGTTTATAGTGGGGAGGACCGAAGAAATAGATCTACAGGTAAACATGGGGAAAACAAAATACATGATAAGCCGAAACACAGAGAATGAAGGAAGTGGAAAGAGAAGAATTGAGTATGACACCAGATAGAAAGTAAATAATCTTAAATACTTGGGAGCATATGTAACAAGCAAAAACGAAGTTACGGAAGAAATAGAAAGTCGTTTAGAATCGGGCAACGAATGTTTCTATTAAGTTAAGAAACTCCTAACCTCGGGATTAATATCAAGGAAGTTGAAATTGGAAATATACAGAACAGTTATTATGACGGTATTACGTTTGTTTCAAAATAAGGTTTTGAGAAAAATATACGGGATGAAATGAGTAGATAATGGAGAAGAGTCCATAATTAGGAACTCCACATATCGTATGACCTTACATTTTACGAATAATGAATCACGAAAGTTAAGAAGGGCAGGCCATGTAGATCGGATGGGTGATAAACGAAGATTATATTCCATGTTGGTTAGAAATTTGCAGCAAAGAGAACTTTGTGAGGACAGATTAGAAGGGTTTCCGAGAACTAGGTGTTCATGATGAAAATTGGCTTCATCTTACCCAGGATTGAATCCTATGACGAACGTTTGTTACTGCGAGAATGAACTTCCAAGTTCAATATGTCATGTAATGTATCGGGACTTTCTCCTCAGAGGCAGGTAGACACAATGAAATAAAGGGAACCCGTGGCACCCTGTTGCAGAAAAGGGGGCTTACCCAAAACTTCACCTAACGTAATCAAACCTGCCTGGGGGACAAGCCTACATTACGCGACAGGAGAGGGTACAAAACAAACAAAAAAAGAGAACCGCTTTCGGACCTGAAGACCGGGCGGGTACCTACCCATCAGTGCCCTGCTTCAGTCAGAACCATCGAAGATAGCACACACATTAGTCTAGTACCACGAAACATGCATGGAAGAAGTGCCAAAACGCAGAATGATTGCACAAACAGAAGACGATGTAAAGCATCCCCAAATGGGGGAAGATGCAGTCGAGAACATCCCATAGGAAAGCAGAGCACAAAACGCTATTTTAGTGACCTAACACAACTAGACCCCTAAAATGTACAAGGATCAACTCAGCCGCGCGCTAGTTAATATTTATCACGAAATTTAGATAGGCACAATTGATTTGACTATTCCCTAAAGTTTGCTGAAGCGCTGAATCAAAATATCAGAACTGTACTTCATTTGGAGTTGCTTTCTCATATATACATGAAATAACACTTCGTGGACTGAAATGTCGAAAGGTTGGGAACCTTACTACAATACCACACTGATGGTAAACTACCTACTTCTCAATAAATCCCTTGACACAAGAAATATCCTGTAAAATGTAATTTATTTTTACTTTAAAATGTCAAACGCAATGCAAAAGGACTGATTGCTCAATTTCTTGAAGAAAAAAAGTTTCTGAAGAGAATCACATCACACATCACAACGTGTATTTAAGATGCTGTTAATTTCACATATGCAATTGTAAATTGATTATTTATAGAAAGTTCTGCCTAAGAGCAGTGACAAGAATTAGCATACATACTTCCAAAAAGGTTAATTGATTTCAATTTGCGAATAGTGGTAGACATTATACACTTTAGCCCAGTTAAACAAAATTTCCACAATCATCGGAGCATAACAATTCTTTCTACAAGAAGGTTAATTTACAAATATAGCTAATGGGCAGCAATGTACTTTAATATTTCAACATATTTGTAGAACATTTGGTATGTGTTATTCATCTTTTAAACTCAACGTAACCTATAGCCTCCGACCTGATAATACAAACATGATATACTATGGTTGGGTTAGGTATAAATTTGTAGAACGAATTTCTGTATGCGAACTGGCTTACGGTTTGAAAACGCAACGAAGCTTTAAACTGCTGGTTATCGAAATAAAACATTGTGAATCATTAAAATCTTACGTTTGCTAAAACGGACATACTATAGATATTTCGTCCAATTTAAAACATACCAGCTCCGAAAGAAGCAAACAAAATCATGAGTGCAAAAAGAACGTGCATTTGAAAGGTAGTATATCGACCATAGTGCAAGGATAAATCTTCATCGCATACAAACTAAAATTTTACGTGCTGAAATTTTACTATCTAGATGTAGGTGAAACAGGTTTGGTTTTCTGAAAGAGAAAGAGGAATTTTAAGACATTAACCATACATTACCTGATTGTAAAACCGACCCCCGGCGCCTGCCAAATTAGGCGGATATCACCACTTCACACATGATTACATCGAAACGACAAATCACTAACATGCTGAAGGTGCACTAAAACTCCTTCATACTGAAGAAAATGGGGCTTAGAACCACAAATGATACATATGATATTTATTTAAGAAATACGAGAAAACAACTGCACACCACATATACCACAACAAATCACCTCACACACTGACGAACTTCACAAATTCTTCTCGTCGCAAACTTCCAGGGGCAACCACCCCATTGACAAGGCGATATATAATTTATATAATTTTCGGAGGCAGCGTAATTTTGTGCAGCTTTTCCTACTCGACGTCCATATTTTAACTACTGACTGGCCTCATCCAATCAGGAAGAGAATCAAATCAGACAACAGGTAGCGAAAGAGGGTGTGGCTTAACCAGCTAAAATCTCAACGTAATAAATCCACAATCAGATCTTTCAATTTTTTTTTGAAGTTTTTAAACGAAAGAAAAATCGTTGAGGAAAATAATGCCATAAACATATGCAAAGAAATAATTGAGTAATGAATTGAAGAAACAATAAGAATAACATATCGCCAATTAACAATAAAAGGGATTATCTAAATGGCTCGGCTTCTTTGATATATGGACAAATAAAACCCTTTGAAGAAAGCCAAAGACGAAAAAAATATTACCGATGAAACAGGAACAAAATAGAAAAAATACTCAAAAAAAGGGAAAGGGTAAGATATGTTGTGACCAACTAAAAATGGGTTACTACAGCCATAAACTTAGATAATTAATCCTTAATTTAAACAGAGACGGCACCAATGTAAAAAAATTGGGGCTGTAATATCACATATAAAAATTATAGAAGCTACCATAAGTTGATGCAGGCGCTGACGTTCTCCTTGTTGCACTGTTGCACAACACTCACGTTCTTAAATTATTTAATTTTTATTTCAGTCTAATAATATTCTACTCCTCGATGTTTAAAAACAAATAATTTCATTTTAGGAAGAAAAGAAAATACTCCACAAGTTCATAGTTTAATCTTGGTGTCGTAATTTGCCTGCACCTCTTTTTAAGGCTATGTCGCTACATAGGCTTCCCTTCCGGTAGATGTTAGACTGATATTTGTAGTAGGAATTAGCAGAAGTATTGAGAAGTTGCCCGGAACGTGCAAGCCAACCGTTTCTGCTTTTTTCTCCCCTACTTAGCTTTCCATTGTTACCACAAGTTGGCAGTTGTGGCGCGAAAGCGACAAGGTCTCCTCCCATGCTGCAGAAAGTCGCCTGCTAGTTCGCTTCATTTACTCGCAGTCTCTCTCTCTCTCATTGTGTGTGTGAGAGATAGATAGATAGATAGAAAGAGAGAGAGAGAGAGAGAAAGCGCGTATGTGTGTGTGTTAGTTATGAGCAACCGTAACGGTCTTGGTGGTCTTGGTCTTGGACACCCAGACTTGGTCTTGGTCTTGCATCGGTATCCCTGGTCTTGGTCTTGGTCTTTCTCGCCCAGTCTTGGTCTTGCAAGTCTTGCTTTAAAAAAAAATATACGTAAATTTTACACCGAATATAGGGAATAGTAAAAACTATGCGTATCATTGCCTGCCTTAATGTGTCAATAGTAACGGAAATATGTTTTAATGTATTGTTTATCTTCATGTAAGTGTACAGAATAGAACTACCGAAGTTCAATTTCGCTTTAATTTGAACAACATCACTAACATTTTATTATTTTACTTTTAGTTTACTTGCTGTTTTAGGCACACAACTGTTTCGTAAGCTTTGACAGAATGCAATCCTGGGTTATCGAAAATGATGTCCAAAATAATTTAGACATTGAAGTTCTTACCTTGTAACAATCCGTAGAATGTATTCTCTGTCATCTTCTACTCACTGCTCCAATTATTTACCATTCTCCTTGCTCCAGGTAAGTTCCAAAGGAAGACAAAACATACATGGATATTGTGTTTAACTAAAACTTACAAGGGAACTATTTTTGCTGTTCAGCGAGTTTTGCCTTCGGACCTTATTTGAAGCATATAGATACATAAAATAACACGCATAGACCCGCACTCTGTCATATATTTGTGTCCCGAATAAGTCGAGTCGTGTAATTTGAGCTACTTATAAGCAGTAAAATCAACCTTGAAGGTAAAACTTTATATTAACTAAATGAGTTATCAGATGCATTTCCGTAGGTACTTTTACGTGTAGAACACAAATTCACCATGAAAATGTTCGCAAATTGAATGTTTTGTTATACAAACTCCAGTTTATGATCGGAAATGAACAAAATTCCATAGAAAGTGATCCCGTAAAGGAACAACAATACAACTGTGGGAAAGGGGAAGGAGGCAGGGATTATAAATACATAAAAAATAATGATTTCTAATACCTTTTGGGGTCTAGGGAGTTGCAATCGCTAAACCACTGATCGACTACATGGTTATTTAATGTGGACATTTTAAATAATACAATTTGAATTTTTACTTTCGTATGTACATTTTTTCATCCCCTCTCCTCTTTGGTGTGTAATTCCGGAACAAAATTGCAGCACTCTCGCTTCTCCTGCGCTCTCTTCATTTACGTACATTTTCAATACTTCTTACCATACAAACATTATCATAACTATATTGCGTACTAAAATTATAATGAATAATTAGAACAGTAAACATTTTTCAAAATATTTACCAAAATAAATTCTCGTCTGTCATGTCACATCTTATATTTATTTCAAACATCTTATTTAACATGCACGCTTACTATTAATTTTTTGAAAGTTAAATATTTTAAATAACTGTGGTAAGCACGAGAAAACGCAACTAATTTGATTAATTTTATAAATATTTGAAATTGAACGTTAAAATGAAACAGTTAAACAATAATATTAATTATAGTGAATTAACAAGTTCTAAAAATGAAAATAAACATAATGAATTACTTTTCAATTTAAACAGATTTAACTTTCTTTGATTTGTCATTAAAAAGTGATTCAATAAAGTTGTTCTCCATTGTTTCATGTTTTCGTCTTTTATTTAAAGATAAATGTTAACAAATATTAAGTCCATTTGATGATTTAGATTTTTAAAGTTCAACAAACGAATTCAAATTTTACTTATAATTACAACATATTTCTTACAAACTTTATAATTGTAATATTCCTTTTTAAAAAAACAACTTTAAGAATGTAACGGAGCCCCCAGGCCCTGCCGAGGTCGCCAAATTGCGAAACCGCTGGGTATCGGAACGATTTTGTTACACATCTCCATGAGATGCACTCGCTTTTTTGCTATGCTTGCTCCAGCGCTTCGCTTCTTTCTTTAAAACCGTGTAGTCCATCACTGGTTTAGAGCTTGCAACGCCCTAGGCGCCCCAAAAGGTATTAGAAACCATTATTTTTATGTATTTATAATCAATCCCCTGACCCCCTTCCCCTTTCCGAAAGTTGTATTGTTGTTCCTTTACGGCATTACTTTCTATGGAATTCTGTTCATTTTCGATCATAAAAACATTCAATTTGCGGACATTTTTATGACGAAATTTGTGTTCTACACGTAAAAGCACCTACGCAAATGCATCTGATAAACTCATTTAGTTAATATAAACTTTCACCTTTAAGGTTGATTTTACTGCTTATAAGTCGCTCAAATTACACGACTCAACTTATTCGGGACACAAATATATGACAGAGTGCGGGTCTATGCGTGTTATTTTCTGTATCTATATGCATGAAATAAGGTAAAAAAAAACATATCCGAAGTCAAAATTCGCTGAACAGCTAAAAAAGGTTCCTTTGTTAGTGTTGTTGTTTTCGTCTAAGAAGCACTCATGTCCACAAACCCAGACAACTGACGATAATGAAACTAGTCATAGCTCAAGCGAGCTTTGACAGAAGAGTGATAGGAAGTATACCCACATAGCAGAGTACGTCTCTGGGACGTCCCATTTAGATCCCATTACCGTCAGAATGGTCCTGCTCCCATAGCGATGTCCTAAGGACATCCGTGGGATAACTCTGTGGGCAATACAAACAGTTCATCCCGTATGGAGGTCGCCTGGATGTCCCCCGGAAAGCCGTGCGGGATTACCTACCTGGAATTTCTATAAATTAAATCGACCTTACTATTATTATTATTTAATTAATTATAACTATACGAAGGATATGCCTTCGTATAGTTATACGAAGGATTAATTATAACTGTACGCCCCATGGATGTAAACGGGACTTAAACAGGACGTCCTACGGACGTCCGATATCCTGCCAGGAGATCCGTCAGATATCCCTGGGACGTCATTTTGCTATGTGGGTAATTACTTACAAATTTGAATTTGAATTTATTTAAGCCTAACAGGCATCTATGGCCTAAGACTTGGGACAACAATAGGGAAGTTAGCGGTCAGGGCTTTGAGTTAAGGTACCATCCCAACATTTGTCTGATGAGACTGAGGAAAACTCTAGAAACCCTCAGCCAGGATAGCCGGTCGTGAGATTCCATCCACGTGCCTTCCGAATGCGGCGCCAGCGCTCTAACAACTCACATACGGGCGCTCGGTAAAATTACTTACGATTTGTGGACCAGTACTTTTCTGTTGAACAAATGTATCAAAGTAAACCTGCTGAATTTGAAGCATTTCTGTGCTCAATACAAGCTCACACGCCTGTTACCTCTGGCTTACTCTAAAGTAACTTTCGCGTTGCATCCAAAACCATAGCCTACAGCTAGTAATATTGCTCCCGACTTTATCTGCAAGTGACGAACAATTACCAAGTGTACTGCAAAAACTGTTGTTTTATTCAGAGTGAATTATCCGTAGCATAACACATAAAACAGAACTCAGTTTTCAATAACACATATCAACAGACATTTTATAAAATCGACTAGTAGCCGAGAACACAAAGACTCAAATCAGTACAGACTCCGAACTGACCATAATCCACCTTTATCTGAATCAATAGATCATACCACAACAAACCTAACATCAGAAAAGCCAGGACATCAGACTTCGTTTTGCCCTTTATCCAAATTATTCTTAAAGGGAATGTAAAGCAAAGATCTCCAACAAGAGATGGCTGCACTATCTCCGTATGTGTCTAATGCATTTTTATCGTTGCACGAAATTTCAATGTTGATCCTACAAATTCAATCCTAGAAAGTTCAAACATTCAGGGAAGAAAGTTCATAAGTAATTCAAAAGTTCTACCTCTGCCGATTTTTCATTTTCTATCTTGTTCATTGTTGAAATAGTTTCATTGTTGTTATGCCCATAACAATGAAGCTCTTTCAACAATGAACAAGAGAAAATGAAATATCGGCACAGATAGAACTCTTGAATTACTTATGAACTTTCTTCCCTCAAAGTTTGAACTCTCTAGGATTGAGTTTGTAGGATCAACATTGAAATTTCGTGTAACGATAAAAATACATTAGACATATACAGAGATAGCGCTTCCATCTCTTGTCGGAGATCTTGGCTTTACATGGCCCTTTACATGGCTTAACAGAAACTTTTTTCCTTCTAAGTTTAATGTACAGCAGTGTACAATGTAAGTTTAGTTTAGTATGCTACAGTAACAGCGGCATGATTCTCAGACCCACTCACATGGTTTGCACAACTGGGAACACCTTCACTCCAGCGGTATTTTTACAGAAGCTAAAGAAATTCAAGTGACGGATATAATGATTTCCCCTTCCTTTCCACGTTTTAAAAATATTCAAGTAGTCCGTGTGCAAGACTCTTGCAGGTCTTGCATGCAAGAGCAAGAGTGCAAGATCAAGACTCTTGTGCTCATCACTAGTGTGTGTATGAAAGAGCGTGTGTGTTTCTTCCTGCATTTGAATAGATGGGACTGCGATGTTACCAGAGGATGTTGAATTGAATGTCGAGAGTGACTCTCGAGTTCGTCGTCGTAACGAAAACTAAATATACAGGAGTGACTGCTGAGTGTCGAAAGATATACACCAGAGCAAATATTTAAGTTCATATGTCTACTTCCAGTCTAATCCAATGTGGACCAAATTTCCAGTTAAAACTCAATTTTATACGCAGAATATCGCTATGCGGCCCGTTTTTATTTAATTCCGGAGTTATTCATATGATAGTATACCGTACTGTGCATCAAGTAGAAAATACTGCAAATATTTTTTTAGCAAGAATTAAAACATAAATATAAACGGGCCACACAGCGATATCAAGCGTAAAAAGCTGAGTTAGAACTGAAAATTTGGTCCATATTAGTTTAGACTGGAAGTGGACAAACGAGATTAAGTGTCCTCTCCCCTTCCTAGCTTCAGTTATTCATAAAGAGTTTGGCACCATCAACACTTAGTCCAGTATCTCTTTTAGATAGAGGTAATTGCGGGCAACTCGTGCTACTTTAATCGCGAAATCATAATTTTAAAGCTATGGCATTGTTACACGAACTGTCTTCAATCCACTTGACAGAAAATTTCGATCAATATCAGCAGCTGTAGGCTTGTTAGACCTTCTAGTTCAAAACAGCTTGAAGAAAATGTTTAGTGAATCTTGAAAGTTTCTAAAACTGATATTAACAATACAAATTTCTAGTCACACAAATTTCTAGCCACGAAAAACTATGAGAAACTATCAAATTGTATCCTAATTACTACAACAGTTTTCTAAATTTTCTCAAAATCATAATTGACAAATGTCCCTTTATTTGATAATCTGGTCGCATCTTCTTTTGTGTATACGTTAAAGGCCGCTTTAGACGATACAATTTCTCGTACGATGAATCTTAGCGAAAACAGTGTGCCAGCGTAAGAAAAAAAGTTATGGATGTATACTTTTAAGGCCGTTTTAGACGACACCATTTATGCTACGATGAATCTTACGATTAGCAGTAGTGCCAGAGTGTGAATGCAAGAATGCTACACTAGGGCAAAATACTATGGTATAAATCCATAGCTTTTTTTCTTTTTACGCTGGCACACTGTTTTCGCTAAGTTCACATAATTTAACTCTACGTTGATTGATTTTGACTGATTAGCTACCCAATCCTCTCACACATAGTGAAAGTCCAGGCCCTCAGCCAGGGGGCTGAGCCCCTGTTATTTTCAGTGCCCCAACACAAATATTTAATTTTATGTATGCTTCGTAAGCCCAAGCCCTTCTCTAAATATTTCGTGGCCTCAAACTCTTTTTGGCTAACGGCGGGCCTAAGTGCAACACCCAAAGGAGACAACCACCGTCCGGCACTGAGTTCATGGTAGATTTACAAAACAATAGTTATAAAAGTGGAAGATCTGTTATAAAAACTGCTTTAAGTATGAAATAACCGCGTGTATTTATATCCAGTACTCCGATATATACGGATATGTTCGAGCATTTAATTTTCCCCTACTCTTTCAGTGACAACATCCTGTATCCGTCAACGAAGACCATCCTGTCGCTCTGAGATTATAACAGTACCAGGAGGACTTCAGGAACGAGCTACGAATACAGGATCATCAACACTTTAATGCACCAGTTACATTTGGGTATGAACATTATCAAATTCCGGTACTTAATGCTCATGTTGAAAGCCAATCTAAATAGTAACGCCAGAGAATCACGAAACAATAAATAACACGCTTTCCCAAAATCACTAGTTGTCAGTTGCATGCTTAAGTCTTCCCCGACGACTGCTCAGCTTTTAGTTCTCAAGGTTGTCTCGGAGTCGCCGGAAGTTTTCGAAATGATTACGCCCGAGGTGAAAACAATATTTTCAGCTCATGGAACAAAAAGTAATTTTCAATCTGCAATTTTAGATTAGATTAGATTTACTTTCGTTCTGTTGACCATTACAATACTTGTACCGTCACAAGGTACATATCTACATTTATAATAATTGAATACAAAATAGGTTATAACCCGACCAGAGTAGGAATAGACGCGAGGGTGGGGTCGCTAGTGGTTGTTTATACGCTGCAGCAGATGTCTTCCCAAGCTCATAAACAGTGTTACCAAAGGTGTAGTCGGGAAAGTATACCATAAAACATACTCTTCTAAAACTATGAAACTTGCTTTTGTGTGAGATTACTATTGTCTCATTAGTGACTAGCAATTGCGGGAGGGGCTGAAATATCATTTAGGGGTTTAACAGCATGTTTTACACGAAAGGGAATCACTGGGAAAGCAAAGGTACTTATCCGAGGTTAAAGGTCGTTGCATCTGTAAGTCACAGTACATACTTGTCGACTTGTAACATTTGTTATTTATTGTTCTTTGTCCTAAGGAATACCCATTCCAAATTTCAAGTTTCTAACCTTTAACAATTTTCGATTTCTCATGTTCCACTCTTTAAGATGTTTTCGCCCCCTCATCGGGGATGTCGAATCAAAAATTAAGATAGCTATTGGTAATGAATTGAAACAAAGTATTTTCATGTCAAATATCAAATTTCTAACTCCAGTGGTTTCCGAGTTGCACTTCCACGTTTAACCCCTTCGTGGGGAGGAGGCTTTCAATGCTATAGTTAATCTCTCTAGGTTTTAAGGAACATTTTTTTTTAAATTTCATTTATGGACTTTAGGCATCTAAGACTCAGGCCGTAGGAGAAGAAAGGATTCGGGAAGGTGTCGACCACGACCTACGTTGAAAGTGCCATCACGGAATTTGCTTGGTGTGACTGAGGAAAACCCTCGAAAATCCTCAGTCAGTATGGTCGTCCGCTGGAGTCGAACTCGTGACCACCCGAATGCTACGCCAACGCTCTACCACTGAGCTACGGTGGCTCGGTACTAAGGAATACATGTACCAATACTTTATTCTAATCCGTCAACGGGCGTGGAATTGTATAGTGTTCAAACAATCTTCCAGTTATATCTTCAGCCCGTTTATTTACTTTGTTGTACAATTATGCATATAACCTTCCAAAATTATATTTTATTAACAAAAGTGTGGCTACATACATAACAACTAAGAACGAGAACATAGAGAAAGTACACAAGTTTAAATACTTCATCTACCGATGCTGTAAGAATAATGAAATCACAACAACTTGGGTAGGTATGCAATGTAGCTCGGATGAGGGGGGGGGGGGAGATTTTATTCCATCTTGGTTGGAAAGCCGGAGGGAAAGAGACCTGTGGGAAGACCGAGATGACGTTGGAAGGATAATATAAGAAGGGATCTTCGTGAAGTATTTGTAATGACAATGAGGGAAGGGAGTCGACAAGGCTCTTGCGAAGGTATCATTCCGGCATTCGCCTGGTGTGGCTGAGGACAAACCTAGACATAAATGTCACGATGGCCGACCTCTAAAGTCTCAATCGCGTACCTCCGCATTGCCGCTCCGAAGTCCAGGACGCTACGGCCTGGACCATGAAGCAGGGGTGTAACTACTATGTCGCAAAAGCCCTCAATACGGGGAGCCCTTCACAATAGCCTCTCAGCGGACCGAATCGAACTTCAGCCATGGGTATTCTCTTGCGGGGTGGGGACCTAATATGCAGTTACACCTCTGCCATGAAGCCTGGGTAAAAACTCTTGCTAGCGTATCTCAAGGTAGAAACTAGAAAATTGTCTAAAGAGATACAAGAGGTGGGTTGCGAGAGTGGCAAGCATATAAGTTTTTATTAACAGAGCTTTTATTTAACTTGCCCAAGTCATATGTAATCTTCTTCCCATATGTGGATTACAAGGACAATAAATATAGCTTCTCAATAATCAATATATTGTAACTGTAATGTAATTTTTAATATCTTGGTTCTAAAATTAATACAAAACAACCAGCAACAAAATTTCTTGGTTGGCAACACTTCAAGCGAGAGGCGAAGAGTAGTAACACATCTGTGCGTCTTTATTGTTTTGGCATGGTTCATCGGTTGTTCCAAAACTTGCCACGTCTATTCATATGTTGGTCGGGTTATACAAATTCATACAAAACAAAAGAAAATCGTGTAAACAGAGAAATTATTTTTTACATCGAAATACACGGTAGGCCTAGCAATAATTTATAATTAGTAGGGGATGATATATATTTTTGTGGTCTGTTATGGTCTATATATAGTTAGATTAAGCTGCAAGTAAAGAAAAATGATGAACTAAAATAAACTGTCATTGTAAAACGCATCCATGTTGTAATAGGCTTTTTGAGTTATTAACGTGGTCTTATTTTATTATGGTAGGTGATTGGATTTTTACGTTTCTACGTAAATTGGATTTTTTTTTTTAAATATGCGATGGGAGGGAAAATCTATTTTATCTTTATATCTCGTATCATGGTTAGGCATTACTTCAGAAGTTGGTCGTCCGTCTGGTTTTCGACTAAAAACCTGATTAAAGCTACGAAAACTTAAAATCATCAATTTTTACGTCCAGTTCACTGGTTTTCTGTTTAGTTCTGTTACCTCGCAGGGTGGGTATGTTTATATTTATTATTAATAATTGCTTTCTTGCATTTTCGTAGATTCTCTTCAATTACTGACCATGGGAACGTGGAGGTTAGGTAAAGTTACGTGGGTCATGTATCTTTACACTTTTTGTTCTCATATATGTCACAGTTCATTTCGTCGGAACAAAGCTAACAACACTTTGTTTTTAGATTTATTAAACCATGACTTTCACACAGTTTCAAAAGATTTTCTTCATTATAGCGTATAGTTTCACAAACTGCAATGCTGTTAACTCACATCCTGGTTAATGTCCATCTAGACCTGTAGCAATGTTCACAATATAAATGCTCGTAATTTTCACACAATCCAATCATGCGGTAACCTTCCGCCAAATAGTTCCCTCCGCTTCCCAAATAGTTCCATGTTTATCATCTTTTATATAATAAAATAAACTCAACTTCCGCTCTTCTTATATATTATCAGCCACACAAACGAGCAAATTATCCATTTCATCGCTGTAAATTTTTTAAATTTTACTAGAAACGGACGACCAACTTTGGAAGTTAACCCCATAGTTATGTAGATCCGAATGTAGTACTCATTCCTGCAGGCTGAATTTCATAAGGATTAGAATTTTGTACTATTCGTACGAGAGCAAATTCACGTTAGACTTCATGGTCAAAGTAACTTATCATCCTAATATAATTTAATCAAACTTGGCCAATTTTAAATGATCCCCGTGTACCTAAAGTAATTAAACTCAAGTAAAGAGAGGTTATTAAATTAATAACTTCATGTGCTGTACAAGGGTAGAAGTGCTTACCATAAACTGAAATAGATCCTCTGTGTTGGTAAATATTAATATTTTCATTGTCTTTGTATCGGTACATAAAATACTAGCAGAAAACTTTCTTGTAATATTCCAATTAACTGATTGCGAAAATTGGGCTTTAAAGCTGTGAATCCTTTTTCGCGTTAACAGTTCTTTTCGTCAACAAGATTATTGATGGGTTTTGTTGCTAATTTGTGAAGGTATTAAGTTAATGTTCTTTAAGTTACAGTATTTCGTAAGTTGCGTGTGGGTGAGTACTTATTTATATTTGTTTAAACAGTATTAATAATTTGTCTGCACGCAAAGCTAAGATACGTATGAGAAGTTCTTTAACAAGTGTTACCATTTTTTTTTTAAATAATGCTTTGCAGAAAGTATTCGTATTAATTGTGTACATGTCTTCATATTTCCTTTCGTTATCCAAAAGAAAGTTTAATCAGTCTCATAAACGTTTATCAATATTATTAGAGTCCTTTTCTTATAATGAACTTTGAAATTATTTACGGCAAAATTTAATTATAATATGAGGAATATATTTCCAAAACATGCTAAATCCTTTTGGTAAGTATTTAGAGGCAAAGCAAAGTTCAATATCACGTGATCCTTAGTGCAGACGAAGATAGGCAGGTGGTATAAATCTATATAATTTTTAGTCTGTATAAATATGTTAAATTATTATTTTGATTCCCATAATTACTTATATAGTTCCCATTCAGTCGTAAGCTTAAATATAAATATAGTTCCCCTTATGTCCACTCAGACTAAATTTTGAAAGGTAGTGCTTTCCCAAGTGCATATAAAATACATTAGGTATTTTATATACGGTTCCTAACATTCCTGAATATAACTTTAAAGTCACTTTCAACAATCAAACAGAACTATCATATTTAAATGTTTTTACTTCCATGAGCTTTCTGCTTACTCGAAGTACAAGGAAAAGCGTGTCAAGTCTTTTTAAATAGCTGAAATTACAGGCCTTATTCATTTTTAATCTTTTTTTTTTCAGTTATCACTTGGGCTGATAGCAGTAATTTAGAAATGTTTCCAATTAATTCAAGCATCATAAAGAAGGAAGAGAATGATAAATGGGATCAATCTATGTATTTTCCAATTCAAAAAATAACTGGAAGTAAATCGATCGAGAAGAACAATAAATTAATTAGCAAAATTGACAATGAAGTGAAAGGAGAAACGATTGAATATTGCGTTAGGGATATAACGGAATGTAGTTCTCAGGAGAATAACCCAGGAAAATCTAAAGAAATGTTAAAATCGACCTCCTATTTTATTGATGACACTGGTTACAGTTTATCACCTAACTTGAATGTTGGGAAGTGTGAAGTCGCAGATATCTACTGTGATGAATCCAAGCATATGCTGAAAAGGGAAAATAAGGACAAATGCGTAAATTTTAGTACGAGAATTGTACAAGAAGACTATTTAAGTTCCAAGCAAACAAATGACAAGTTCTGTGTAAGTGGAAATAATATTTTACATCAAAGCTTTAAGGTCAGTTTGCCATCGAACGGGAAATATTCGATTGAATCAAACGATGCCAAGATAGTTAAGAGCGAAACGGGAGATGATGATATATATTTTGGATCAAATAGCAGGTACGTTATAACTTAAATGTTGCTTACATTATAGATTTAATATACAATTGCCCATGGCGGAAAATTATAATTTTGTACTAGCATTATATATACTAACCTTATATCGAAATTCTCGAAACAAATCCACTCAAGCTGATTGTAACAGCAATCTTGCCCGTGACTGGATAGTGAATTAAATGAAAGGTGGTTTAGAACATAGCAGATTTTCCTGAATTTGGAAAATCTCCTATGTGCCTTTTAACAAAGTTTTAAGCAAACAATAAAATGTGTTTTTAAAGTTACCTGTTACTTTTACTTCGATATTAATAAATGTTAATTGCAGTGATTAATGGGAATGTCCATTAGCACGTGTAGTCAATTCTCCAGAAAAAAATGTACAAAGTCTCATTTTTCACGTAATAGGAAGTACGAAAAGATGCACTTAGCAATTTAAAACCATTGGATGAAGTAATTTACACATAATTGTGATTTTAAAAGAAGAGCAGTTTGTTTATCTTTCGAATGACACCTAATTTCGTACTTTCGAAGCTGACCGGGTAGCCATGCAGTGTACGTTGATAGGCCAACGACTCGAACGTCCCGGGTTCGAGTCCCGGCAGGGGCATGGGTGTGGATTTTAATGGCTAAAGGTTGAATCATGACGTACCGAAGTCCAAAGTTACTAGACTGGCCCATATAAAAATAAAGTTTATCGAAGTTTTTACCGTCGCACTTTTGAACACATTACAGGTATTGCAAATCCCGGGACGATATAAAAATATGCACTTAATATACAAATTATTAGGAATTTTCTACATGAGGATAATTGTTTTTACAATATCCGTTTGAGTTTTAGTAGTACTCATTTATCGGCAAATTTATGCATGGATTACAACTTCCAGTTTGAGTTGTCTAAACTGGTTCGGATTATTCAAATTTAGAAATTATAAAGACTTTATTTTTCGAGGAAATAAAATCATCAAGCAAATACGCGCCTCTCTTTTGTGCCGTGAATTAAAGTATTTGAATATTTCTTAAATTACAGAGAGCGATAACTATGAACGAACCGCGGACTATTCTAGATGATTATCAAAATTCACAAGAATAATGCGGGCTTTCTAACCACCTTCCAGTTTCATCATAATCAAAACTAAATCCTTTAAGTTGACCAATAACAAAGACAAG
Organism: Lepisma saccharinum; assembly: GCA_022664845.1. Taxonomy (NCBI): domain Eukaryota; kingdom Metazoa; phylum Arthropoda; class Insecta; order Zygentoma; family Lepismatidae; genus Lepisma; species Lepisma saccharinum. The sequence continues at coordinate 36,203 of JAGDQP010006970.1, read as the reverse complement.
TTTCGGTGGTATATTCCTTCTAAATAAGAATACGAAACTAATCCCAAGTTCAATTAAGTTTCTAATCTCTCAGTACCATTTATTTCCTAGAGATTTTTTATATTCCCTGAAAAATATCCGAATATTTTTCTAAAAAAAATATTGCTTTTACTCAAAACTTGATTAGTAGGATGACTTAACAGTACCATTTGACCACATAGTCTTACCTGGGCTAAATTTAAGTACACCCAACTCCATTCATCGGAACGATTCAAAGTCATTACATTATCATTTTCACAATGTAATACAGCTACTTTACTAACCGTTTCTTAACAAATTCGATTCTTCGTTCTCAACTCTCATATGAGACATACAGTTTGGATTTCTTAGTCCTGTAATCTGGTACAATAATTCCACGTCCGTTTAGAACAAACCAAATAATATTCAAAGCCTCATTGAATTCACACCTTAATACAGTATTTGATTTACGATAATGCGTACAATATGTTATCTTTATCCAATTGTAACTTACGTAAACTAATTTGACTTAGGAACAAAAACATCTAGTTCCTCACCGTTCGGTATACTCTCAAGACAAGACACGAGGGCAAAAGTTCGCTCTTACTGTTTTAAATGCCGAAAAAAAACGGAAATTTTGAAAACAAAAACATATTTTTCCCCCCACGAGGCAAAAGAACCGTGGTTTTGACGAAATCGGTTCTTTTGCTTTTTCAGCAATAATATTCACTACTTAACAGATATTTTGTATTTTTCACCAACTTCAGTTAATAATTTAGCGAATCTAATGTATTTCAAGGCTCTTAAAACTCCTTAACGATTCGTAAATTCTTGACAAAGATTTGTCACATCCACCCATTATGCTTTTCGCCTCTCTGCTCTGGATTCTGGTCATAGGAGCTAGTGTAAATATTGTTGAGTATATAACGAAGATGAGGTTCGCATTTGATTACATAATAATAGTAAAGTGATAGTAATTAATTTTACAATAGAAAAGTGATAGGAATGTATATTTTTTTATATTTTATTTTCTCGAATACTAAGGCAATGAATGAAATGACATAATACAACAAATAAAATGTAGCTTAATACACAAAATATATTCGTTGATCATAATACTCTAAATTGAATAGGCATATTTCGAACAATTATCAATTATATAATGATCAATAAAGCAATATATCTTGATACTTACTCATAGTAGCTAATATATTCTAATTTTTAATAGCATGTATATTCACAGTAGCATAAAATAAACCGCTTAACCACAAGTCGTGTTTGTTTAACATCCAGTTCTTTAAAATCCATTTAATGTGACATTCTTATATTTTCTCTTTATGCAAAAGAACTCCAAAAATATTAAGGGAACATTGTACTTAAATATGAAATCATTTTCTTGTGCTATAAACAATAATTTACAAAATAAGTCATTAGTAGCTTTCACTTATTACCTGCTTCACCGTGAAACTGTTCAGAGTTCGAACGGGTTTATCATATTTATAAGAAAGCGTTTACTTTCTTAAAAAACGCCTATTTACGGATTTTCGAAAAACATATATTTGAAAAGTTAACGGTTAGCGATGTTATTTATTAAGTTTGAGAAAGAATCACAAGTTTCCCGCTGCATTAATTAGATTGTCCCATCGCAACGCAATGGAATATGGCGCAACAAGCTGGAATCGACTGAATACATATTTTTTAGCCCATTTTTCCTGCGTGTCTTAATACAGATTTTATTATTCTAAATGTATATTTGTACCAAGAACAAACGTTTCAAATATTTATTAATAATCAAATAAAGTTAGTGCCTCAAAATGGCAAAAAAACGTTCTTTTCTAAAATAGCATGAAAAATTAAAAGAACGTTTTTCCTGCTTTTTCCGCCGTTCAATTTTTTTTGGGCTTTTACTTCACTATCGCTCCACATACATTAACTGTAATTCCTCCAGATTGGAGAAATGTCTGAAAATCAGAAATCACTTTAAACCGGAATTGTATGATTCATATAGTCCTTTCTCAGTTTTTTTTTGCAACAGAATTTTAAGATTCATCGTAACAACGTAGAAAATTATAGTTGTTACATACCATATCTCAGGATGAGAACCGTTGGCATAGCATTCAAGTTCTTTCGGGTTAATATCAGCGGCCGACTATCCTATGGATTTTTTCCCCCCAGTCACACCAGGCAGATGCCTAAAGCCCATTAAATACAAGTTCTGATAGGTATGACTTCTTAATTTTCATACACTCTCCACTGGGAGTAGTAGTAGTTTTTTTCTTATTCAATGTTGAGAAAACACTGTTGTGGAACTTCCAGCGATGAAACATTACGAAATACGTGTCTTTATGAACATTCGAATTCTTGCACTTGACATCGAAATTTCGTATTCAGTGTGAAGAACAAAGATATATTTGATATCAACTGGAACTACTAGTACCAAGACTGCGGAATCTGTATACTGAACCTTCGATTCCGATTCCGCAATATTGTGGGCCGCGGTGGCTCAATAATAGACAGCTCATCTCTGGTGCTAGGGGCGTCGGTTCGATCTCACAGCATGCTGTGTATGTTTTGTAATGGAAAAACACCCGTGTTCGTGGGGTTTCCCGTTTTATTTTAATTTTCTTCATTCCTCCAACTTATCCTATCATCATCCATCCGAAAAGACCTGAAGATGTCTTAAAGGGCTTAAAAATTAAATTTAAAAAAAATTCCCTTTATTTAGTGACGCCGTTCCTGTAAGTAACAATACCCACATTATATCAAACTTTTGGACAGTCTTCGTAACTGGATTAAATTTATTTTTAAAAAGTATTGTAATTTTATTCAGTAGCTTATTTATATCGTTGCATCCTACACAAACTTACCCAAATTTAATTTTTAAAACATATAGCCTGAAATACTACCTAAACAAAAAATATGCAAAGTAAAATATTACTAAGACACAACAAATGAAAATTAATTAGATTGAGAAAAAAATGATTAACTATTATTATCTTTTCACAAATAATGTTGTTTGATTTTAACACAGAAAACTTTACAACCACCAGACCGGGATTTGAACCGTATGTCCTCATTGCCGGCTAGGCATGAGCGGGATGGCTGGGCCTTGTGACTAGCAATGGGGAGCTGGGAGAGGGTATAGGAACATTACATATACGCAAAATTGGCCGTACCGTTGTGGTGTAATGGATAGCATACCTAGGCGGCAACTGGGAGGTCCGAGTTCGAGTCTCGTTCACGGCGTCTGTCTAATTTGTTGTGTTAATTTCAAGTTGGTTAAATACTTAGTAAATTTAAAATACATGAATGCCGCAAAATTATCTTTCTTCGATGTGTATCGATGGAGCGAAAGAAAATTAATTGACAAGATGATTTACGTATTATTAGAAAATGTTTTAATTTTCTACAATATAAAGAAAAGAAAACGTAACATATTGACTCGCTTTTTCTGTTTTTACAATACGTGAGTTTCCATTCCAACGGGAACGAAACAAGCTATGTTTTGGTAGCAGCAAATAGTAACGCTACAATAATAATAAGTATACTTTATAAAACAAATTTGCTAGTAAAAACAACAGGTCAAATTTGTATACTGCTTGTAGTTTCAAGTGGACACAGTGACACACGATGGACACAGTGAGAAACAATAAACAAACTGTTGGAAGTGTCAGAACAAATGTCAACCTGAAATGGGTGCAAATGAGAATCGAGAGTAAATTAAAGACATGGTGTAGTAAAAAGTAATCCATTATTTTGCCAATAGATGGCTTCAGTGATCTGTATCTCGCGTTGTATAAGTCCGATCGGGTTCAATAGATGGCGTTCAAACGATGAGATTGCGTACTACAAACACTGTTCAGATAGTTGTGATGAGCTGACTCAGTGTTGTGTGAGCGTGCGTCAAAATGGACACTAGCAAAGAGAAAATACGCTATATTTTACAGTTTTTCTTCGATAAAGGCGAAAACGCAAGCCAGGCGGCTGCAAATGTGAATAGTGTTTATGGTCCTGATACTGTAACAGCCAATCACGCGCAATTTTGGTTTCGTCGATTCCGTGCCGGTAATTTTGACGTCAAAGATGTACCACGCACTGGAAGGCCAAGTGTCGAAAATGTCGATAAAATCATGGACATTGTCGCGTCCGACCGTCATGTAAGCACTGTTTCGATTGCCCAAGAGCTAAACATTGCACAAAAAACCGTGTGGAACCATTTGCATAAGGCTGGATACAAAAAGAAGCTTGATGTATGGGTGCCACACGAGTTAACGCAAAAAAACCTCATGGACCGAATTTCCATCTGCGAATCGCTGCTGAATCGCAACAAAAGCGGCCCATTTCTGAAGCGGTTGGTGACTGGTGATGAAAAGTGGATCACTTACGACAACGTCACGCGAAAACGGTCGTGGTCGAAGCGCGGTGCGCCGGCGCAAACGGTGCCCAAGCCAGGATTGACGGCCAGGAAGGTTTTGCTGTGTGTTTGGTGGGATTGGCAGGGAATTATCTACTATGAGCTGCTCCCCTACGGCCAAACCCTTAACCTGGAACTATACTGTCAACAATTGGACCGTCTGAAGGCAGCAATCGCCCAGAAGCGCCCAGCTTTGGCCAATAGGAGAGGCATTACATTCCACCAGGACAACGCCAGGCCACAGACATCGATAGTGACTCGCCAGAAGCTCCGGGAGCTTGGTTGGGAGGTTCTTATCCATCCACTTTATAGTCCGGACCTAGCACCGAGTGATTACCATCTGTTCCTGTGCATGGCAAACACGCTTCAAGAGAGGCTTGTGAAAATCGATTGTCCCAATTTTTTGCCAATAGGGACAAGGGCTTCTATGAGAGAGGCATCATGATATTACCTTCCAAATGGCAACACGTTATCGAACAAAACGGCGCATATGTGACCTAAATCGGATCATTCTAACTATGGTAAGTCAAGCCTTCAATGTCATGCAAAAATAATGGATTACTTTTTACTACACCAGATATATTATCTACGACAAATAGAAGAAAGCAATCACTAATGATAAATATGAACTTAGCAAATTGTTTTTGAGACAGGAAGAAGAAAAAATCTTTTCTTTTCATGACAAAAAATGCACTTTTCAAAACAATCTTGAAAATGCAAGAAAGAAATTATTAATAATAAATTAAAACTTTTCAAAATATATTTTTTAATAAAAGAAGAAAAAATCTCGCCCGCTCACCGGGGATCGAACCCGGGTTTTTCATTTCATGACCCAGCGTTCTACCTATACGAAATGAATGCGCCACGCTATTCAGCTAACTGTTGTTCTCGGCGCTGTATTTAGCCCTCAATGTTTGCCCACTTCTGCCAAAAGCACTTTGAACGCAAAATTTCTAAACATTTATATTTATTCTTACCGCTTGGGATTGGCGAATAAGCGCGTCGCTATCAAGTGGGATTTACTTTCTTGAAAGATAGTTCTGAAATCTAGGATATACATAAATCAAGAGCTTATTGTAGTGAGTTTAATGGCTGATTTAACAATACATTTAATATCGTACGTGTAGCAAAATGGTCAGTGTGTCAGATTCTCATTTGCAAGGCCTCAGGATCGATTCCACGAGCATCATTCCAAATATTTTCTTCTAGAAATTGAGCGTAGTAAATTCTGTTCGTGATAGGTACTGACAGAGATTTATCCTGCACAGGGAGAAAATCACAAGACAGAGCTAGAGGAGGTAAGGCGGAGAGAGACGCAGACTGTGTGTTTATAAATGTTCAAATGTCATTTAATTCCACGTCTTGCGGCTTTTTCCTTTCCCTTTTCCTTGGTTTCTCTTCTCTGTTCTTTCGCTCTTTCCTTGACTTCTTCCATGTTTTCTTTCTGTCTGTATGTCTCTCTCTGTCTCTGTCTCTCTCTCTCTCTCTCTCTCTCTCTACGTGTGTGTGTGTTTGAACAACACACGGATGGGATTTCTGTCTAACTTTCTCGTGGTTCTCTACATGGTGCTGAACAAGTCAATTCTTTCTTACTCTAAATGGAGGAATATCCTGGCATACCATGTTTTCGCGCATATTTGTACTGTCAAGTTGCTTGTCTAACTATTATGCGTACAGTGCAACAATTCTTCTGGAGGAAAAGCTACTATTTCTTATAAACCTAAACTCCATTTACTTTAGATCGTGACTGTACAAGAAATGAATGTTTCTCGATAAATTACAAGGACTGCATTAATGTAAAATTTGCTTCTTGAAGTCAATACTAGAGACTGGAAACCAAAACGTGATATTAATCGGGACGGTCGTAGGGTACAGTGTTGTTACCGGCCATACAATACATTTTATCTACCACCAGTTTACTATATGGTGTAATGTATTTTAATGAGTTCTTTATTTGTATTCCTCAGGGATATTAAACCTATTTAAAACAAAGAATATGAATGTTTGAGATGAAAAATGTGCGACGTATGAATTATTACTTGTCCTCTTTCACTGCTTAGAGGAAGAGGGTGCAATTTATACTGTAAATTTATTACATTATTATTACCGATGAACAGGGTGCGAATTACGGCCGGGGATCCCCCTGTGGAATTTATTTATCCCTGGCTGCTAACTAGAATTCACTATCCCAGGGGGAATGAAATTGTCCCTCTCGAACACGTTATAGCTTTTTTTTCAGGAACTTAAAACGATACTGGTAAGGTTGTGCGCTCTAGTTATCAAAACAAAAATATGTAGACAAAGCTTCCATTGCTGGTGTACCGCTAGTACTTCGAAAAAGTTACATGACAAAATCACTGACCACAGTTAAAGTTCATCACACAATAGAGGAAAGTAACCAAATTTCGCCTAGCATCCTAGTTTCACACACACAAGTTTCTCAGTTAGTATGAGTTTGAAATTAGCGAAGTCGATGAAATTCCCCCGGAGTCGATGAAATGGTCAGCTAGTTTAGATGAAATTCCCCCGTAATATTAAAAAAAGTACAAATACACATCGCGACACCTTCAACCTTTTTAATAAATTTATCCATAATGCAAGGACAATTTCATGACCGTTTGAAAATCTAAAGGTCATATCTATACACAAGAAAGGCGATAAAAGAACCCTTGAAAATTATAGACCTATCTCATTACTTTCACCATTATCGAAAATTCTTGAATCGGTTACGAACCAACAACTTACTACATTCCTACAGAAATTTAACGTAATGAACGAGCCACAAAATGGATTTTATAAAGAATTCAACAGAAGTCAACAGAAATGGCAATATTCAACCACGTTGAACGTGCGCGAGTGATACTGGATAATAGAGAAAATGCGTAGGGGTAACGAAGGCGTTCGATTTCGTACCCCACAAACAAGCTTCTCGAGACACTGCAGCGGTATGGAATACGAGGGCTAGCAAATTATTGGTTTAAATCATATCTGGAAAAGAGATTCCAAATAATTGAGGTAACTCATACGTACAATGGAAACAGTATACATTACACTTCCAACCAAAAACCAATAAGATGTGGAGTGCCTCAAGGTTCAATTCTCGGACCAGTCCTTTTCATATTGTACATAAATGACTTAGCAGAATATTTAACTGCAGCAAATCCCACACTATTCGCAGACGATACTAGCATCATCATAACAGGTAACAACGACAATGAAGTTACCAGCAATATAAATACATCCATCGATGAATCAACACACTGGTTTGCAGAAAACAGTTATCATTAAACGTAGAGAAAACACATGCAATAAAATTTCATAATATTAAAAATAAGTCAGCAACTGCGCCGGCAATTCACATAAATAACAAAAAAATTTTGTACCTTCCCTCAGTAAAATTTTTGGGAATTGTTATTAATGAACATCTAAAATGGGATAAGTACTTGCATGAACTAAGTAACAAGCTAAGCAAAGTCTGTTACGCTATAAAAATCTTAAGAAACATCAAATCTAAGCACAGCAAAAATATTATATCACAAATTATTTCAGTCACTACTTCAGTATGGAATTATTTTGGAGGGAATTTTGCAAACAGCACAAAGATTTTCTTCTTGAAAAAGAAAGTCATCCGAATAATAACAGGCATGAAAATTAGCGGATCATGTAGACCAATCTTTAGGGAACAGGGTATTTTACCACTTCCGTCTTTTTATATTTATCATGTTTTAATATTTGTGAAAAAAGCTTCAAAAAATACTATAAATGTATTAAAGAAACACATTCTTCCGACACCCGTAATAATCGTAACATCGAGATACCATCACATCACAGCACTCTTCTAGAAGTTGGTCCAAAATATTTGGGAACTCTTCTGTATAATAATCTTCCACAAAATCTCAAAGATATAAATTCGGCGCCAAGAAATAAAAAAATATCTTACCAAACAATCCTTCTATTCAACAGAAGAATACATGAATCCGGGAACGTGACAATATACTAAAAAATCAGAAAAAGAGATTCACAACATGCTGGTAAAAAAAAGTGTTTTATTCTAATTCAGAATTTTTATCTTGTGATATGAAATAATTAGGTATCAGACAAGGTTGAGAGCGTTATTCTTGATAGAATAATTATTTGAGCACGTATATTATTTGTTCTAACGTGCCTTATATCATTAAATTCCAGACCACTACCACTGCTGACTATGATAAAATTATCGCCTACTGCCAACAAACAACCAACAAACCAAACTTCAATACGCAACTGAAATTCCTAAAAAAAGACAGACCATCGAAGGTAGTAATTCGTAAATTACCTATTGATACACTAACACAAGATATATATCAAGATCTTGTCGATCAAAATATTCCTGTAATCTCAGCTACGCAAATGCACGAAAAAGACAAGGAAACTCAAGAGAAGATTCCCTATCCGTTATTCTTAGCATCTCTCCACAAAGAACTTAACGTTAATGAAATATACAAACTTAAATACCTGCTCAGCTACACAATTTTAATTGAACCTTACAAGGCCCCAACAATACTGCAATGCTTCAAATGTAAACAAATTGGACATTCAAGCACATCTTGTTTCAATACGCCCAAATGCGTCAAATGTGATGAAGGACATCTTGCCAAAAACTGTCCCAAGAAAACGAGGGACAGTCCAGCAAAATGTGTCAGTTGTGGCGGGGATCATCCTGCCAATTATCGCGGCTGCAAAACTCTTCAAGCATCTTTAAATGGCAATATAAACAATATGAATACTAATCAAACAGTAAACAACTCATCCTCACTTTCCACCAAGAGAAATCCAACAACAAACTCAACAACTTATGCAAATAAAATGGTCCAGTAAACAGAGCGAAATTCAACTAAGCGAACAGATAATACACTATGAAGCTCTAAAACAGGGAGAAATGGATGTTGCACGCAAGTTGCACGACAGTAGGCATAGTTATTTAAATAAAAAATAGGAGCCGGTCATTCTGGTTGAAGTTTCTCCTGGTTTTCCTCAATCCCACTAAGAAAATACCCAGCGCCGTGGTACAGGTGATAACGTCACGGACTTCAGGTTGGCATTGGGTAAATACACAATTCAAACCCAACCGCCGACCATTCAGACTGAGGTTTCATCTCAGTTTTACCAGGCGACTGCCGGGATGGTTCATTAAGGCACCTACTCCATCCCAGCTGATTCATAAATACATAGGCTACAAGTAAATTCAAATTGAATCGCTAAGCATATGCTGGGATGGTACTTTAATGTAAGACCAATGCTTCCTTGTCAATTCCCTTACTTGTCATTTGTCCCCGCCGTTGTTGTTAAACACTCATTTAGGTCTAAGATAATCTCTTGTGAGATTTAGAAATAAAGAAAACATTTTAAATAACAAAACTTAATCGTTCATTGATTGGTTCTTCTGTTCCAGTAAATGAACATCAGTACAGCATGCTATACATTTACCAATCTGTGAACCAAATAATACATATTACGAATTATTGTTAGTTTCGTATACGGTGTAAAATAGATTTTAGATACAGGTCTATTGGGTTTGAAATCAAATATACAATAAAATCATAACGAAAAATAATCGAACAAATTTGTTCATTCACTTGGTAGTCTGTGCCAATAAATGAACACCAGTAAAACACGCTGTTCATTTACTGGTTTTCTTCAATTCTATAAAGTTTACACTTGAGTTTCGCTATTGGTTGTTTGTACTCTTTGTTAGAGACTAACTGGATGACGTAGTAGTCTGTGCCAATAAATGAACACCAGTAAAACACGCTGTTCATTTACTGGTTTTCTTCAATTCTATAAAGTTTCCACCTTGAGTTTCACTATTGGTTGTTTGTACTCTTTGTTAGAGACTAGCTGGATGACGTAGTAAAATTTTGCAAATGTCCCCATGAATGAACGGGTGTTCATTTACTGGTTTATGGGAACAAATAGTTCCATTACATGAACATAACAATAATAAATACAGCAAATGCTTTACCAAGTTTCAGAGAGCCGTAAAATGTACCTTAAAGTTTCTATTTTGTAAATATTCATAATCCGACGGGAACTGATATTTGAACAAGCCTGTAAACCTATTCTAAGTAGCGCCATAAATTTGTTATCTTAGTGAATTCAAGCAAAAACTTGAAGCACTTGGCACAGCTGTTTTCCAGAAGGCCTCTGTGGACAAACTAGCAGGTTCCCCTCATGAACTAATGACTGAACAGCTACTTGAAAGGTTGCTGCAACACTGAAGGACAAAGGAAAGGGAAAACATCCAACCAATAGCTTGTTTGAAACGGAAATATCTGGAAGTGTTCAATCACTGGAGTATGTTCATTTAATGGTGCAGTCAACCTAGTTAATTTGCAACCCTCAGTGCGCCTCCCTTCACTATGGTGCGAGAGACAGAGGAGATGAAAAAGTTGTGACTCCAGTACTTTCTGCAATAAAAGTGGAAACTGTTAGAAATAAGGCAAGAAAAATCCTACAAACGCCCGTTGTCGTGGCTTTGGCACCTAAAATAGGTTAGGTTAGGTTTTATATGCCACAGAAAATTATAGATTCATCAATGAATGACAGTGTACTGCAATTTCTGAACTTTATTGTCAGTGTTTGAAGTACAACAATGTATGAGCTCATACATTCATGTGTTATTCTACATCTGAGTCTGTTTCATTGGTGCCTGTATTGGCCCACTGAAGAATATCTGAATAAAATCCTTTGACGCCGTCTGGTACATTCGTATATCCTTAAATTTAGTGAGCGTGATCGACATCCATGCAACTGGGAACGTACGCCGCGTACGGATTACAATTCTTGCATATTTGGACAGACAGAAGGCGTCAGAGATCAAACTGCGATGAATTCGGAAACTTTGACAGCACCCTTACGTTCAATACAGCATTCAAAGTACTGGGAATCTGAAAATACTGCTATTTTTTTAGGAACACATGGTAGTTTCCACAGATGCCACTTTTTGTACACGTGAGGCCATCGCATTGCAAAATCAATAATGTTATTGGTGTCAAATTTGACAGTATTTTGACAGCGCCGAGCCAAGTTTCTTTTTCCAAACAGTTATTTCTCTTTCTCTGTGGAAAGGGACCAGAGTACTATTGCAGTGCTCAGGTGTAGAGTAGTACTCAGGTACCTTTCTGCACTAAGGTTCAATTTTCAATGTGCATTTTCTTGTCCATAACTTAATTTGACTGACGTCCTATCTGCACTAAAAGATGTATTTGTAACTAGGGAAGCAAAAATATAATTAACTTCGGTACCTCAAAAATGTGGCTAAGGTCCCTTCCTGCAATAAACCATTCATATATTCAGCCGTTTTCTATGCACTGCTGGATGAAGGCCTCCCCCTTTTCTTTCCACATGTCTCGATCTGTTGCTAGCCTCATTCATGAAGGCCTCCTGAAAAACGCTTGATTTCATTTCCTCATCTTGCGTTTGAACGTCGTCTCGGTCGTATCTCTTCTTCTGGAATCCAGTGTAGTACATTCGTCCTCCATCTTTCATGTTTTCTAGCTATGTGACTTTTCCCTACTCCACTTCATCTTCTTCGAAATTTTGATTATATCTTGTACCATTGTTCGTGCTCGAATCCATTCGACTCGCTGTTTCTCCTAGTTATTTCTAAGATGCATCTGCCCATTGCTCTTTGTGTAACTTTTAGTCTTTGAGTTGCTTCAGCATGCAATATCCCAGTTTCACAGCCGTGCATCATCACAGGTTAGACAAACTGACTGTGACACACACTTTACGCTTGAGGTACATTTATATATATATTTTTAAAAAGAGTAGTCTTCCAAAGCCAGTTTATATCTATTTATTTCATCCGTCAACTTGTCGTTCAGTATTTCGAGTTGGCCTAGGTAAACGAACTTATCAACTATACCTATTTTATTTCCATGAATCTATATTTCCTTCTTTTCGGCATGCTGATTGAACATTAGTTTTTTGTGTTACTGAAACTCATTTTAAGTCCTATTTTTGAACTCTCACTACTCAGCTCTTCCATTCTGGTTTATAGTTCTTCTGCACTTGAGGGAAATATGCTTATATTATCTGACAGTTATAGGAGAATAAGGGATTCACCATTGATATTTGTTTGATTTTTATCCCAGTTAAAATTTTGGAAAACTTCCTCCAGAAACACAGAAAATAGTTTTGGAGAAATTGAATCTCCTTGTCTTATCCTTTTCGAACTTTAAATTTTTCACTCTTTTCATGTAGGCTAATAACAGATGTGGCAGTCGAGTAAATGTTTCACAGTAACTTAATGTATGTACTTTCGATGTCTTGATGATCAAGTGATTTAAGAACTACTGCCACGGAGACCAAATCGAAAGCTATTTCAAAATCTATGAATCTCAGAGAGCGAAAGTTCATATTCATTAGTCGTTTCCATAACTTGATTCAATGCTTCTTTTGGGTCCATTCTGCTAAATCCACGACAAAATCCCTTGTTCCCTTCCATGCTTAAAATCTAAGTCCCGTTCAATACGATTCAAAATATTTTGGTAAACATTTTGTATAGAGCTGACAATAAACTAATTGGTCTGTAGTTTCTTTCGACGCCTTCTTTGTTCCTTTTCCTGTACAACAAAATGATACTAGCATTATTTTCAAATACGAGTACCATTATATATATATATATATATATATATATATATACTAAGTCGATACAAGGACAATTCCAAATTTCGTTATTCCTTCCCAAGTGAACGTTCCCTTCCTTTTCCTCCTTCTTAACCCTGAATGACAAAACTCACGTGCATTTGCATGAGAAAGCAAGCAACAACCCTGAACCAAAATTAATAAAACCAATTTGAACATCAAATCTAGAGGGTAGTCTTTATTTTTCGTCAACCAGTCAAAATCGTCAATTCGGCTTCGTTAAATCGTTTGTTAAAGTGAAAGTGACCAGTTTAAGAACCATTTGACTTTGTGTTAGAAATCGAACTTGAACTTCTAAGTTGTGTTGAATGACCGACATTTCTAATATAAACTTTAGTCTCTTCATTGTTCATCGCAAAATTAAAAGAAGAAAATACTGTTGCAGCGTAATGCAACAATATTCATCGTAGTACCGAGACAAAGGACTAAAGAGATATGAACTCTCAAGCAAGTGATTATCTCGGTCTTGGTCTAATGAAGAAAGACAGTGATTTGAAACAGAATTCTTATAGCTGAAATAACAGGTATGTGCAAGGGCCTTTATAGTTCATGACTCCAGACCACTCTAATTCAGTTTGTGTAGGAAAGATTGTTTCGTAAAATATCTAGCAGATTATTGCAAGTTTTCTTATATTCAATAATATCCTTTATTGCTCGTTAATATTCAATCCTTTATCATTATTCAGTGCTATTCAATTATATCATTATTATTCGTTATAATTCAAGTATATCCAATAAATAGTGAAACACAGTTTAATTTCTCATTTATTATTCGGAGCTGAAGAGCTTACCTAAGTTCGTTAGAAAAGTGTTATTTTGTATGTGTATTATTCCTCATAGACCATAGGTAAGCTTCTGTGTATCGCATAAAATCGATGCCGAAAAACCATGTGCAACGTGTAGAACAGGTGAAGGTGGTGGAGGCAGAAAGCGTGTCTGTATGATCACAGCGCTAACGGTGTGTGGGAGGAATTACGCTTTGAATACACAGTTGGCAGGACAATGGCTGAGGAGAAACTTCTGTGTCCTGTGCTTCTGCGCCATTACTTGAAAAAGGGGTTGAATGCAGCAGCAGCAGCCAAGGAAATTTGTGCCGTAGAAGGTGAAGGTGTGTCTATCCGTCCACAGCTAGAAAGTGGTTTCAACGTTTTCGATCTGCTGACACCAGTCTCGATAACAAGCCCAAGAGTAGACGCCCTGTGACGACGGATATCCATACCCTCCTGAACGCTCTTGAAGGAAACCCAGGAACCAGTATCCGTTAGGTGGCAGATGAGGTCCAGAAATCAAACCAGAGTCGTTCGTCATCTACATCAACTTGGGTTTCGCTCCAGGAAACCGAGAATGGTTCCCCATGATTTGACTCCCACTCAAGCTCAACAACGTGTGACCCTGTGTGAAGAACTGCTTCGAAACCCAACTGACGACAGTTTTACGGGCGGATCATCACGAATGATGAAAAGTGGATCTTTCTTCGTTATCCTGACACCGGGAAACAATGGCTTCGACCAGGTACCGAGACGCAGCCAGTGGTTCAAAGAGGGCGGTATGAAGAGAAGACAATGCTGTGTGTGTGGTGGAATTTCGAAGGTCCGGTGCACTGGGAGCTCGTTCCACATGGTCGTTCCGTAGATTGGACATTGTATGCTGAACAGCTGCAACTGCTATACGACACTGTGCACCGTCGTTATCCAGCACTCGTGAACCGAAAGTGACTGCTCCCCCAATTTGACAACTCTCCATACCACAGGTCAAGAAGAGTCCGCCAGCACATTACGGACATGGATGGCGTGGACATTTTACCACACACCCCCTACAGTCCCGACCTTGCGCCATCTGATTTTCATCTGTTTCGTTCCATGGCACACTTCCTGCGGGGCAGACAATTCCATTTCGTGGATGATGTGACAACTGGCATTACTGAGTTCTTTGCTTCAAAGCCTGAAGCCTGGTATCGTCAGGGGCTTGTGTAACTGATGGAACGATGGAGAAGGACCATACAGTGTGATGGGGTGTACTTCATCGAATAGGTTTCTGTGGTACAGGGGGAGGTGGGTGCTGCACATCATCCATGAAAACGCTACGAACATCTGACTCACCCTGGTATATGGCGTCCCGAAGAAGAACTCGCCGAACCCTTATCCGTTGTTTTTAGATCATTCTCCATTTCAAAGCACATCCTTGAAATGTTTATCCCGGACGAGCTCCAAAAGTCATCAATGTTTCAGTCCACTCGACTTCACTGCTTCCGCCCTATTGGCGTGTGGATTGACCTCCAGGAACTAACGATTCTTCAGTCTACCTTGCGGCATTCTTCTAGGTCGTTCACTTCCATCTGGACTTTTAACTTCATCTCTTGAACTTCTTTCAAATCCTGTCCTTCGTCATATCTTGTTTCTCCTGTCATACGGTTGTCGTCCCTTTGTTGCAGCGGATTCTTCATCATTTCGGCTTGATTGCTATTTGAAGCCTTTTTACTGCCGAAAACTCTTCTACCTCCTTTTTCGGTTCACGCGACCTTTTAGATTACATTTCTTGTATTTTTATAAAATCTAGGCTTTTTATTGTCATTATACTTTAGCTGATGGAGGTGGATTTCTTCAACATTGCTTTTACGTATCTCATTCGTATCATATATTAATTCAACCCTCGGACAGCTTCTAGCAGGTCAATGAACCCATTCATTTTTGTCGTAGCAAGATGTTTTGGCTATACTATAAGTAAAATGGTATCAAATGATTACACGATTTTACTTAGATATGTCGATATCGAAACCTATTATTTGGACGAACCTTTCCATGAAAAAACTCTCTACACTGGAATGAACACGTGGATTGAATGACACAGTTCCTAGCCTTGTTGACTTTGCATACGTGAGACCCTCTGACTAGTAATATTTTAAAAATGATTTTTGTAAAATACCATACTTTTGGAATTTGGTTTCATTGGACTGAACCAATGAACAGCCGATCCTTTCAACACAAAAGTATACCGGGTTGGAACTCTCGATTTGATATCTCTAGTAGTTCGGTTTCCTGTTCAAATTGATCTAGGTAGGATTAAGCGGAAACGTCTGATTTTTCAGCCGGAAACGAGGTAAAAGCTTTTAGCTCTGAAAGCTTTAATTTCCCACGTGTAGTATAACTATTCCGAGATCTTTTCTGTCAATCCTATTCATCTTAAAGATATCTTGCTTCCTAACCCGATGGTACGAATTTTGATTCTCATTATCCGAGAACGCATAACATTTTCTAGGTCATTCTCTATCATAATACCCGCCTTCTGGGTGTAGCATTAATACTATGAGCTGACCCGAAGGAGAACGAAGAACTTCTCCTTATATGGACTCCGCTCGACGAGCAACACTATTTTTAAGGATATTTGTCTTAGTTAATGCGCTTTCTAAATCTCCAGTGGGACAATTAAGCGCAGCTGATCCTCCTTGAGTCCATTTTCTTTTAATTGTACTTGCTTCAATCGATGGCCAACATCATGTAATTATTGTAAGGCGTCTTTATTCTTTACGACTTCATCATTTTGTGCAAACGATCGTTAAGTTCCTTCACTTGATTTGATATTAGCATGCGCTCATGCTGATCTTCGCGTCGATCGTTTCATGTAATCCGCCCACCGTAATTTGTATTACTTTCGCGGCAGTGGTTAACACGTTTTTTTTTACATTCACTAGTCCACAAGCAAATTTCGTCTCCAAACCCGTACGGTTATCTTCACATATTTTCACATCATCTATTGTTATCTCAATCTTCTCGACATGCATGACTGTCTCTGTTGCACTTCCCCTATCCTTGTCGTTGTCTGTCCTTGCTGCAAAGTTACACCTTCGTAATTGATTCATTTCTTCAGTTTTACTCTATAAGCATCAATTTTCTTTTCCATAACGGACGTCAAGTTTTCTTGTTGTTGTATCAGTTGTTCTGTCATGAATATTTGGTGCTGATTCAGTTGTTCTGACCTTGAGTTTTGTTGTTGAGCTATTTGTTTCGTCAATTGTTTCATTAGCATTAATATCTTCATTTCAAACATACCACAGTCTTCTTATTTTCATATCCTCAATCACCCATTTTGCTGGTCCATAAAATTTGCAATTCTAGACTCGCCATATTTCGGAAGTACATTAATGGAAAGTTCTCCGGATACATGAATACAGCTAATATGGAATATTTCTCCCCACCGGTCGCACTTTACCAATTTATGATCTTTACTTTCGTCGCAACACTTTATATTCAGGTTGAGGACTTCCATGTTGGTAGTATAGTCATTATCACAAATGCTTCGTAAGTTATATCCAAAACATTCCTTTCTTTCTCCCATGGTCATGAGTTCTTCTGCTACAACATTAAAGGATTTTTTGCAATGTGCAAATGATGAAATATTGAATACAATTTCTCCACAGATTTGCTAACTGGAACATACATTAATTTTGATTTGTTTTGTCTATAGCTGTCTGCTTTTATTTCCGTCCATGTTCGGGCGTCTTATATGGTGACAGGGGTTCGTATAGCATTGAAGCGTGACGATGCACGGACAAACCACGTGGCCATGTTACAGTTAGGTTGACGCCGAATAGCGTTGCGGGATGAGGTTTCTGTATATCCAAATATTTTATTATGGTATTGCCATCAAAACGTTTGATACTAAGGAAATTAGCTCTCATATAGATATATGTAATAATAATAACTATGAGTTATGAATATGGAGCTACAAATATGGATAAAATAGAGTTCACAATTTGTTATAGTTCTTTATATTAATAAATTGCAGAAATGTGTAAGAGCACAAACATTCAAGAGAAAATGGAATTACAACATTATCGTTATAGCATTTTCTAAGAGATATGTTCGTTCAATGTGCAACACTGAAATATTTATATTTCATTATATTTGCGAATTAATGTAAATAATATATTGAAAACTTCCGTTGTCTAGCAATAAAGTGATTACGAAGTGAAAAATATAAATATCGGCTATTTAACGAAGAGAATGAATACAGTATATGACTAAAAGAAAATTTGTAACAAGCCTTTTATACTTTTTCACCTACATTGACTTGTGTACTAAATATAATATCATGAAACAGTCTGGTTTCTTTCCCTTATGGCGTCTACGCTATCACCTAGGTTTCTCTTCTACGTGCGTTTACCAGTACGCATCATATTTTGGCTATTCGCCTGTATAACATAAATTGAATATAAGCGTGGGTTATATCCTGTATGATTTAAATAGAATATTAACATGGCTTATCCCCTGTATGAGCTGTATACAATAGAAGTATGTTTTACCTTTGTGAATTACATACACGAGTAGTAGTTTTTCCTTTGTGAATTACATACACGAGTAGTATAAGTATGGCTTTTTCCTGTGTGAGTAACATACACATATAACTATGGCCTTTTACCTGTAGGAGTTATTTGCACATAATATAGGTTTTTCCTGTATGTGTTAGATATCTCTGTTTTGGATTTTCACCAGCGACGACGCTTAAAATACTAAACAATAACGTTTCTTAATAAGAATCTCTAAAAAACTTCCATATGACACGTGCCACTAGTTTGACAAATTCTTAAAATATTGAACTGTAATCTTAAGGCGTCTAACAGTCGTTCTTTGAGTCTGAATTCTATCTACTGGTACCAATATGCACATACTCCTTACTCTGTTATATTAAATTTTATTAAGGTAAAGCGTAATTGGATCAAATTAACTTTGATGAGCAAATCACATAAAAAAATCTTGGTTACTGTCTTATTGGCGTAGAACAAATTTAAAAGAAATGTTTCTCAAAATTATCTTTTCCTGCGGATACCACCGAAACGTAACAATTATTAAGGATCAGTCCTGCTTCACACCACAATATTGAATAAGCAGAATATAGGTTCCTTTATGAGAAAAGTAGATGCTCGTTAACGTACTTCGAGTTTTAACCTTCTAACTTAGAGTGTATTATTATCGCCTCACTGAACTTCAACTTAAGAATAATTGGTTGTTATAGTAACTGGATCATTTACTGCAAAGCGCCCTCTAAAATATAACCAGTAATGGTATTCCAGTAACGACCCGGATGACTATTTTCCTCCTTTCGAAGTGCTGAAACGTTCAAATTTATCTTATTAATGCTCTTCGATTTTACGTTTAAGGTAAGAACTCTATCAACTGACAGTATATTTAAACGTGTTAATACTTTACATTCCTTGATAAGCAATTGTTATACCCCATTACACGATTTTGCGTTTCGACGCCGTTGCGGGATACAACCAATCATCGTAGTACTCATGCAGGGATGATTTACCCAAAGCGCTTTACAGCAGCATACGGGTATATCATCACCAGTATGCGCCAGGGCCAATATGGTAATTTAATGGAGGTTTTTATATCTTTGCTTTCCTCCGAAATCGAAGAACCTATCCTTCCTGTTAAATAACTAACTGCATCAGATAAGCTTTAACCGGTATTCTTATTTACAAACTGTACATAAACAATTTATGACAGTCCATGAAGATGTCATTTTATTACCAGGACATATTTTATAACGTGTCGACACTCATAGTTTATCTTCAATGAATTCCAATAGGACTAAGATCAGTTGAACGTACATCGCTACCGTCTATCAATCGCCAGAAGAATGAATCTTGCTGCACCCTAATATTTGGGTAGTTTAAGTTTCTAATTTATAAGTCTTGTTAACTTTACTGCAAATAGTTCGAAAATTGTCTCTACAGTTTTCACATGTTAGCATGAAGTTGTACAGTGGAGTACAGAAATATGAACAATGTACATAAAAGTCATCACTTTAACATATAGATATATTTGCAGACTTTCACACAATGTTTGCAGCCTTTAAAATACCAATGAAATGTAACATGTTATATCCAATGTTGATGGAAGCAGGGAACACAAGCACCATATTCACATAAAAGACGTCATTTTGGTCACAAACTGATAGATAGAAAACACGTCTAAATTTCGTATAGATGTCACAGCCCAAACTTCTATGTCTAGAATGTCTAAAATTATGCAAGAGACTGCTTGCTCCTTTGGGTATTTATTTCAAATAAACATTTAAATGAATTAGTCTGTCTCAAAACAGTTGTTTTGTCTCGGTGCTTCTCGATTTTTAACATTTCAAAAACCAACGGCACACAAAGACAAGTTCACTATCTCCCTCCAACTGTATTAGCCAGTATCTCGAAGTCAAAATCGAAAACGCCATTAGTAAGTGTCTCGTAAAAAAAAAAGCGTTGATAAAACATTACGGAAACACGTCAACTAAAATACCAAAATATCACGTAATAGTGACGTAGATTTCACTAGACAGATGTGATTTTATTTTTGTTATATAAAAAACGTAATTTTTATGTGAGTGTGCTGCTTGGGAATCTGCTTTTTTTATTTTTCTGACGAACTGACTGGTGGAATAAATTGTCATGTTGAATGAAGTTGGGTATCAGTGTAGATTAAGAAATGTAAGCCTGAAAACATTAAGCGAAATGAAATATCCTTTCCTTCAATTGTAGGATAAACTGGCATTCCGTTAAATAATGTAAACAAACTATTCTAATTAAATAGGTTTGTTTGAAGTCCAAATTGTTTTAACATCCAGAACTACACGCGCAGAGTGATCTATGTATCTGGATCTTGAAAGATTTGTGTTAGGACCTGTTTATTCTTCACATACGTTAGTGGTTTAAATAACTCAAGGATAAATGGGTACGGACAACGCCTAGCTTGCAAATGGACAGAACATTAATTTAGATTGAATTAGAGCCTAAAAGTAAATTTCAGCCTTAAAGACTACTTTTGGTATTAAATTCTTAAAAAAGTAGAAAGTTTCTTCAACTTCAGATGGACATGTAAATATTCCATTATAACAACCTTACTGTAAAATTGTTGTATGCAACAATTGCAACTATCTTGTTAAAAAATATATAATTCTTTAGGTATGCTTATTGACAAAAGTAAAAAAGTAGCTTAAACATATTAAGAAAACTATCACAGACATTCCTTGAACTTGTAAATTTGCCAGTATTAACATTTGTTCTGCGGAATGTTATACTTTTATACAAAGTATACTTCAGAATGGTATCTGCGTTTTATGTATCCTCTTCACTTGAAAGAAACTTTGATAAACTACTTTATATGGGCCAGTCTAGTAACTTTGGACTTCGGCCCGTCACGATTCGCCTTTAGCTGTTAAAATCCACACCCGTGCCCCTACTGGGACTCAAACCCGGGACCTTCCAACCCAATTCCTACCGCCGCAGACCGTCGGCCATTCGGCCGGCACCTCATCATTGAATTTTCTGAAAGTGCAAACAATTATATCTGAAGAATTTCTTGATAGAGTACTAAAACTCTTCGATACTTTAGTGCTTTGTTTTAAATAAAATCCAGTTTTTAAGGTCTGCCAGCGTATTCCAACATCAAATATACGAATAGACTTGAGAAGAAAAAAGTTTAAATTAATCTCATTTTCCACACATCCGGAACGCTGAAATCATCAACTAAATATCAAACGCTTTATTAGGATACAAAACTTCATAATAAAACGCCAATCAAATTAAAAGAAGAGAAAATATACCTAATTATGTAATGGTTTAAAACTTAGTAAATGGACGAATGGAATCAGTACGGCCTAAATGAAAAACACAAAAATAAATAATAATGTGGTACAATAATAGGAAACCGATTGGAAAAATTTCCAATCACTCACACAAACATTTAGTTATGTTAGTCACCAACACTAAGATAATGTTATCCCATTATAATTGGTAACCTTATAAAGCATTCTCATTATTTCCATCATGTTGAGTAAAGAGGGATCCTGGACAAAATTGATGTGACACTACACAATTTGATTTTTTGAAATAGTTATTGCAATTGCTTTTTTAGATCTTTGTGCATACATTGACCAAGGGTTTTAATTTTTACGTTATTTGTGTGTCAAGCTTTTTGCTACAAACCATAATCTACTGAGAAGTGTGCTCAACTTTAGTACGGAAATATTTCGTGTGCATACCCATGAAAGAAACTGAAAGCAAGGAAAACAACCAATGCTATAATCGTTTCAAAGGTTGGATCAGAGTCAAAGATGCAATTGCGCAGATCAATCACATCATCCTTTACGTTTGTACAGTCATTGTTATGTATAATATGGAAGTCGTTGCTGTGAATTTGTGATTGTCCCCTTCACTGTTGAACGTATCTAGGAATTGTTTAGCGCTTTCCTTACTTACTCACACCTGACAATTTTCTCGTAATCTGTTAAACTTAGTAATGTTAAGAATGCTTCAATACAAGAACACAGACAAATACTTGACCTGTCGTAAGAACGACGTTGTATTCATTTAAAACTTAATTAAGAAAACCGTGTATGTGGAGTTGCTTCTAGATGAGTGATGTGGCACTGAAGTGGGTAGAAAAACACGCTGTTATATCAATCTCCTTATCTTAGAAAATTGCCACTATACAGAGATCCGTATTGTATTAATTGCAACGATCAAAAATTTGTTTTTAAAATTGGATATCTTAATGAGCATGCTCTCTAGCAATTCCTAAGTGCAAATTTTGCAATGTTGGCATCTAATATATTTCAACTTTTGTGTGCTACAAGATGCATGTTTAAAACAGATCTAGTACAAAAAGGCATGCTGGGTAAGTGTTAGCTTTTCTAGTTATTTTACATGGGTTAATACGTGATTTTGTAAATCAGCTTTTCTATAAAAGGCTTTACCACATTGTTCACAGCTATGAGACTTCAGACCGGTATGAGTTAACAAATGTCTATCTAAATTACATTTCTTAGAAAAGGACTTATTACAAAGTTTACATTCATGAGGCCTCAAACTCATATGAGTGCGTAAATGCTTTCGTAAATCATTTTTAGTATAAAACCGCTTTGAACAATGATCACAGGCATGCGCTTTTACTCCTTTGTGAATTAAGGAATGTGCTTCTAAAGTAGCTTTTGTAGCAAAACCCTTTCCACACTGATTGCAAATAGATTTCATCCTTGTGTGAATTCTCTCATGATTTCTTAATTCAGAATTCCCAGAAAAACTTTTAGAGCAAAATTGACAGCTGTATGGTTTTAGGCCACTATGTGATAATAAATGTTCCTTTAAACGAATAAGCTTAGAAAATGCCCGTCCGCACTGTTCACAGACATGTGGTTTGAACCCGGAATGTGTTAACAAATGTGTCTTTAAATAAGACTTCTGAGAAAATGTTTTACTGCATTGAGAACATCCATAAGGTTTCATTCCCGTGTGACGCAACAAATGCCTTCCTAAATTATCCCTCCTAGAAAATGATTTCAAGCAATGTTCACAAGTATAAGAGCTTTGACATGGTTGTGCTAATGAACTTTCAACGTTTGATTCCTTGCACGAGTCTATTTCTTCGCTCTTTACAGACCTATTAAATATAAAGAAAAAACAAATTAGTTCATCTCATTCGTGCATTTATACACACCATTATTATCACTAATATACAAAATATATTTAAGTTAAACATAAATACGATAGTTTACGAAACAATATTAATCCAAGTATACTTAATTATAAAGGTACAACAGTGTCTCCGTAAAACTAGGTATAATTCATTTGAAAAAGTCGTTAACTACTACAATACTGACAGACACTATACTCTTCGGCAGACACGGATTTAAATCGAACTCCGTAAACCCCGCAAAAGGAAAGATTTTCATTTTATGCAGTGTCCCCCCAAGATAATGTGCCTTCGAGAGGTTATTATTCCCATTGATCCATGGAAAAAAGGCTCCTTTGAAGAAACTTTGTAACACGGATAGTTTCGGGGCTATGGAGGCTCATATTTAGCATGGAATCCTCACAAATGTCGTCATATCTTCACAAATAATAACATAAGTCCCGTCGGTTTAGTAAATATCGAAGTTGTACCGAATAAACCTATTTTATTACGGGCATCTCAGAGACAGGTTACACAACAAAGGAATTTGATTGTGAATGAATTGATACGGAACCGTAGAGAGCTCTTCTAAGCTGCAATTTTCAACCATAAGCTTTTCTCCAATATACGTAGTCGTTACAATTTCGATTGTGATTTGTTAAGCCGACACGCCTTACGTAGTTACTTTTTAAGGAATTACATCTTTTATACGGACGCTTCGCTAACTTTACACACTTAGAATTTCGAAGAACTTTTGTTCCTGATTCGATGTGAATTATGACCTCCCGAAATTTCAGGGACACGATGTTTGTAGGTCGAAGACTATACTCTGTAGTGACCACTGCTATATTAAGTAACTGAAATGAAAGCTACCAACATGATAAAGATTCACGGGAATTATTCAAGGATCCACTGTGTTGCAAAATCGTCATGTAAACTATATTTTCATTTAATACTACATCGAATTGAAAACTACTTAGAATGCTTAGAAAACAAAATAATACATAATATGTAGTCGAGAGTCTTTAAACTCTTAGATACAGGAAAGTTACTCATACAGGGTTATTTATATCATTACATAAATATTTATGATATACTCACATTAGACATGATCAACATATATAATGCCACACCGTAATCAGAATAGCAAGTTATAATTTCGGCAAACCACACTAAAACTCTTCAATAATTCTAACGCTAAATTAATTCAGTAAAATAAATTTAATGCATTGCATATTTGGGAAAGACTCTCCCTTCCATAATTAATATTGATTGTTCTACGCTAATACGAATTCCAAATAACTAGTAGCCTGGCGTAATGCTAACTGAGAAACTCGATTTAACTATAAGCTAGCAACATTGAACATTCTTTGATACAATTCTCTACTGCAGCGTACAAATAAAGTATGTAGATCTCTACCATGTTATCAAGTATAATCTCTTTAGAAACAATAAAAGAATAACCCAGCTCCATCAAGTTGCTCCCCATTTAGAGTTAGAAGATGAGACGACACGCATTCTTTAGTGCATCGCTAGCGCACATGAGACTAAAGTTAATACTACAATGGGAACAAAGAGCTAAGATTAAAACTGTGTGGGCCAACTTGAAGTAAAGCTGGTGCCCATACACTTTTGTAAAGCTTTCGCGGGTTAAAATATGTGGGTTCGTTAGTGCACGTTAGTGCTAGAGACCCAACGTTAGTGCTCTAATCCGAAACGGGAGAGAAGTAAAACAAGCTGCGTACGCAGTAAACTTCACGTGAAATTGGCCAGTCCCGTAATCCTCCGTAAGGCTCTCGCGAATAAAATTATGTATCTTGGTTAGTGTATTGTTAGTGCACATGACACTAACATTAGTGAACCATTCTTATGCGAGAATTGGGGAAAATATATGGGTGGGACTAGCTTGACGGCAATTTGGCCTCACCCAAAAATTTTAGACTAATGGAGACTTAAATCTGCGACATCGCTAGTACATATTTAGCGCATCATTAGTACACGTTAGTGCACATGGCACTAACGTTAATGCGCCAATGGGAACGATGAAGACAAATTTTAGGGGCGGCCAACCTACGTCAATTTGGCCCCCATAACCTTGCGTAAAGCTTTTGCCGGTTAAACCATGTGCGTTTGCCAGTGCACGTTAGTGCTGTAATGCGGCCCGAGAGAGAAGTAAAAAACTGGGTATGCAAGTAAAATTGACGCCAAACTTACCACACGCATAAGACTCTTCCGAATTAAACAATGTATGTTCGTTAGTGCACGTCAGACTAAAATTACTGCTCCATTCTTAAGCGAGAATTAGGAAAAAATGGGTTGGACCAACTTGACATCAATTTGGTCTCACCCAGAGGCGCCGTAAGGCTCTCCTGAATAAAACCATATATGTTCGTTAGTGCACGTTAATACACATCACATTAACATTAGTGTTCCATTCTTAAGTTAGAATAAAGAAATATTGTTGGTGGGACCAACTTGACCTCAACCACGTAGAAATTTCAGAACAATGCGGACCTAAATGTATGAGATTGCTAGGCCAGTGTTAGAGCATCTTAGTGCACATGACACTAACATTGGTGATCCATTCTTGAGGGGGTTTAAAGGAAAAAAACTCTGGGCGGGACAAACTTGAAGTCAAGTTGGCTTCGCCCCAAAATAAATTTAAGATCTTAATGGTAATGTATGAAATCGTTAGTGTCTCATTAGATCATCTTAGTGTTCAATTCTTAAGCAAGATATAGGAAATAAAATTTGACTGGCACCCACACAGATATTGGTGATTGGTGCTAGAAGCTAAATATCGTTCGAAATTCAAGGTCACAGTAGCCCCGCCACTTGAAGCGCTAACAATTAAATTAGTCTCAATGAGTAGTTCATCGTTATTGCTTCTTAGTGTACCACCTTTTACGTTATTGCTTCGTTAGAGGAGGTTCTAGTGCCAAACCAATGGCTAGGGCAAATTCACGTTGAGATTCAGTCTTGAATTTGTAAATTTAATTTGAAACGCTCTCGTTAGCGCATCGTTATTGCACTTTTAGTGCTAAAAACCATGCTTACGATTTCATTGGTTCAAGCATTACAAGTAGGGACGCTCGAAAGTTTTCTTCAGTGCCTTCATGCCTAGCGTTTTGAGATGCATTCAGGCTGCAATCAAATTGAGTACAAGTCCTACTTCTTAGTACCTTGGAAGGTAATGACTGCCGAGCGTGGGACTAACCAACTCAGCTTACTTTGTGAGCCACTTTCAAATTGACATATAGAATTAAAAGATGAGATCACATACATTGGAAAATCTATATATCAACGAGTACTTGTTTCAATAAAAAGTAGAAGCTGTTCTCAGTTCGAAAATAAAGATTTCTGCTAATCAAAATTAACCCTCTGCTAACCCAAAATTAACTGCATACTCATAATTTTGTGACGTACTTTGCACACTAAAGTCTGTTGGACCCTAAGTATTTTTTATTAATATTAATTTATAATTTTCATCAGAGGAAGAAGTATTTTAGGGACATCACTTCAAATATTAATAAACAATCAACTATAATACAAACATACTTCACTTAAAATATTGATGTAACACACTGGACATAGAACTGAATGAGGTGCAAAGGAGAATATAACTTACATTATACATCGGTAGTACTTAATCTGGGGAATTAGAATATATTTTTCTTCTAGCGCCTACAATAATTAAGCGATGGGTTTGGACGCTAGCAACCACTAATATTTTCTACATCAAACAAACATTATCGTTGAGAATTTTGCACTAGGAAGCAGTAACGAGGAACTAACAACTGGTGACAAATTGGGTCGTTAGTGCATTCAGTTAAAGCTAGAAACTCGTGAATTAACTTGCCCTCCCAACAATATTTGTCCCTTGCGCATACGCTAATGAAGCACTAAAATTACGAAATAAAGAGGTGGGTTGGTTAATCCCATGGTCGGCTGTCTTTACCTTCCCAGTTGCCAAGAAGTAAGACTTGTATTCAATTTAATTGGAGGATGAATGCATCTCAGAACGTCCGACATGCAGGCACTGAAGTAAACTCTCCAGCATTCTTACTTCCAACACCTGAACTAACGAAGTCGTAAGGTTTTTGTTTTAGAACAAGGAAGCAATAACGAGGAGGAACTAACGAGAGTATTTCAAATTAAATTTACAAATTCACGAATGAACTTTAACGTGATCTTGCTCTAGCCATTGGTTTGGCACTATAACTTTCTCTAACGAAGCACTAACGTAAAAAGTGGTATACTAAGAAGCAATAACAATTAATACTAAATTAATGGTTCGTGCTTGAAGTTGTGGGGCTATTTTGACCTTCTCGCATCTACACTAATGAGGAACTAAGGAAAAATTTTAAACCCTAACGATGCACTAATAACTGGCATTATATCGTTAGTATATCAAGTTAAAGTTATGAACTCGTGAATTAACTTTAACGTGAACCTGGCTCCAACATGATTTTGACTCTAGTACTAACTTTACACTAAGCATTAGAACTATTTTTACCGTAAATCCATGACGTGGGGCTAGCGTAAACTTGGCATCTAAACTTTCTTCTAGCAACTGCATTGATGAACCACTAACGTTGGTATTTTGGCACTAGGAAGCACTAATCATTGACAGTAATTCGTCGTTAATAACGGCCGAACATTAGTCATAAGCATCAACGTGCACTAATGATGAACTAACAATCTAACATCTTCGGGGGTAAAGGCGTCAAAATATTTGTACAGATGAGGCCTCATTGACAATTTTATCTTCATATATCGCTGAAGATTCGAGCACTAATGTTAATGTAATGAGCACTACCGTGCACTAACAAGGACCTTACAAACAAAATATAATGGGTCCGTATGTGTTAAATCTCTGTGAGTGGGTAAGTTGAACTTAAGTTAACTGCACTCACAGTTTATTCATTGCATCTGGCTGAAGAACGAAGCACTAACGTAAGTGTGATATGCACTAACCATGCGCAATCGATTTAATAGGTCTTGGCCAGGTTACTTAAAAATGATTAGGTTAGTTCCCACACATATTTCTTCTCTATTTCACACAAGAATTGAGTATAAGCGCTAGTGTCATACACAATGTGTTTGCTTCCGGATACGTCTGAAATATCTTTGAAAACTGGGGTATTTTGACCCCAAGGAAAAGGATAATATGAGTTTATCGGTGCTAACAGTATTATGGCTTATGCGTTCCTGAGCCCAAGTTTCTCAAAACACACTTTCTTTCTATATCTCGCTTAAAATTGGAGCACTAACGTTAGTGCCACGTGAACGAAAAATTTTCAAAACATGAGTTTGGGTCCGTATAATTCTAAAATTTCTTTCAGCAATTCGGGCTCCATCCACAGATTATCCCTATGTCTCGCTTAAGAATGGAACACTGACGTTGGAGTCATATATTTGGGGAGCGCATGCATCCCCAGTATCTTTGTAAGCCCCAGTCAAAATTTATTTCCTATATTTTACTTAAAAATGGAACAATACATGCTCGAATAATACAATTACGATTTCATATATTTAGGCCCGGATTGGATCTTAAATTTATTTTGGGGTGAGGCCAACTTGACCTAAAGTTAGTCCTACGTGGAGTTTTTTCCCTTAAACTAGCTTAAGAATAAAGTACTAATGTTAGTATCATGTGCACTAAAGATGGTTTTATTCGGGAGAGACTTACGGGGTCTATGGGGTGGTCAGTTTGACGTCAAGTTCACTTCTTGCGAAGTATTTTTACTTCTCCCTCGGGCCGCATTAGAGCACTAACGTTGAGTAGCTAGGACTAACGTGCACTAAAGATGCACTAACGAACCCACATGGTTTAACCGGCGAAAGCTTTAGGAAAGGTTATGGGGGTCAAAGTGACGTCACGTTGGCCGTCCCCAGCTTTTGTCTCTCTTTGTTTCCATTCGAGTACTAAAGTTAGTGTCATGTGCACTAACGTGCACTAAGGATGTACTACCTATGCACTAGCGATCTCGTAGATTTAGGTCTGCATTGGTCTAAAATGTATTTCTGGGTGAGGCCAAATTGACGTTAAGTTGGTCCCACCTATATATATATTATCTATTCTCGATTAAGAATGGAGAACTAATGTTAGTGTAATGTGCACTAAGAATGCACTAACAAACATATATAGTTTTATTCGCGAGAGCTTTAAGAAGGACTATGGGAAAGGCTCATTTCACGTCAAGTTTACTACGTACGCAGTTTTTACTTCTCTCTTGGTTGGCATTAGAGCACTAACGCTGAGTAGTTAGCACTAACGAACCCACATCATCTGCCCTCACTGTTTTTCTCTTCCCTCTTTGTTTCCATTGTCGCACTAACGTTAGTGTCTTGTGCACTAACGAATCTGTGTGGTCTCATCCCCTAACTCCACACGGGGGCAACTTGACGCAGCTGAATAACTGTTGCTGCACCCTGTAGACTGTTAAATCGAATAAGACCTAGAAGTAAAATCATGTCGCAGAAAATGATGTTCTTCGTTATATTGCCTCGTAGGATACTTGCAAACTTGCATCAAAATCCATGTCCCCGGATAACTATACTTCATGTTACGCAACACATTCATATTCATGCTCTTCGAATATTACACCCGAAATAGTAATATGCGAAAGGAAAACTTATTAATGATACATATTACAGGACTTCAGTACAGCTGAAGAAAATGCCCGGAAATCTATTATAAAAACAAGTATGCGTAAGAAGGGTTCGAAATTATTTTCTATTATTTGATCATAATACACTACCATAATCCTCCTTTAATTAAAGTAGAAACTTTCTGTGTAAATATTTCTAAGATATCGATGGTCCCCATGTATTTGATATGGTAAAAATATCTTCGTATTTATATTACGTGGTGCCTGCTAGCTAATGTTAGTGATTTATTAGAAAACGTGTCACATTCTAGAACCAATTATCACTTATTTTAATACATAAGTAACTTCATATCAACAACACATCTTATGCTAAAATATTAGAGAATTAAAAACACTAGTACTGTTTTGTATAAAATAGACTTCTCGTACTTTAATGTTCTCTAAATTTTTATCAGTATTTTGGTACATTTTCTGCTATTTGATGCTTCATTTATATTACCGGTGTGTTAAACGAATTTACTTTGTTAGAAAAAAAATATCACAGTCAAACCCTATTTTATATTGTGCAAATTGTATGAAACTAAAAAGAAATCACGTGGTAGCATTAAAAGACATGTATTCAAATTACTAGACAGGTTTAGTAAAATTAAGGTCAAATACCTTCTGGTTTCCAATCCCGTTCCATACAAATCCTTCTCCTCCTCTTCATTTATGAATGATCCAGACGGCTCAATAAATTTATCAATCACATCAATACTTAAACAATCATCTTCAATTATAACTTCCTGTTCTGCCTTAACGTCTAAAAGCAAATCCTCATTATCTTTCGGGGCTAAGATTGAGAGGTAACTGACGCCAATCCGCTCAGTGTGCGCTGTGGAATCTGGTAAAATGGATTCTTCATTATTTAATAAATTTTGTGCACAACAGGTATCGATTCCATCTTCTATCTTGACTTCGCTTGCATTTGTTTTGTGATCAATGTAAGGTTCTTTTTTCTGATTGCAGTCCAATTGTAAAGCATCCGTAATTACTTCTTCATTGCTTTCATTTTCAAACAATTGTTCAGGAAGTAATTCATTTTTTACGGAGTCTACTTTAACTTCCACGAACTCTAAATCTCCAGCATCCATTGATGATTCTACTTTCATACAAATACTTCAAACCTTTTGGATACCTACAATAGATAGAACAACAGAATGTAATATATCTATATATATTGTTTTCATACTGTTTTGAAAGGACGACATTTGAATTTGAATATTACTTATGGCCTTTAGACATCTAAAGTCAGGCCGGGATAAGAGAAGGGAAAGGATTTGGGAAGGTGTAGGCTAGGTGTAGCCTATGTTGATGATTCCATCCCAGCATTTGCCTTGCGTGACTAGGAAAATAGTGGAAAAATCTTTCTCGGGATGAAATAGGAGAAGGGGTTGAAACTCGTGGCACGACCTTAGAACAGAGGAAATAAATTTATATTTATACTTCCACGACGATTGTTAAAATGATGCGTTAACTTTGTGGTGTCAATAAAGAGTACAAGCGTGCGACGAATGAAGATTATTAGTTAATATAGCGAAGAGTTACACTCGACATTGGAAGAGTATGAAAGTATAGCCTCAGTATCCCATATTTACCAATATAATTTGTAGTTAAAAAAGTAACATTTCTGAAAAATAAAATAATGAGCCTTACTGTGCAATACATACAGGGGATAACAAATGATTTGGAATAATGCACAAGTAATTTTGCAGTCCGTGATATTCCTTTACAAATGAGAACATTTTAACATAATGATTTACAAATCAAATAGAATTTCGAGAAGAAATACCGACCACTTCGAAATACTTCTAGTTCGAAATACCGAAATACTTCTTAGTTAAAATACTGCGTGTATCCAGTAGCGTCTTTACGTATTTCCCACCCATAGGCCCTTAGAAAGTGTCGTCTTTTATCTTTAACGTTCTGTCCGCCTAACCTATTTATATGGTAAATTCGTAATATAAGTATATGAATCGGCGTATGGGATTAAGCACTTCTTAGCTGCAACAAATATACCAGAGGTTTGTTCAAATCTGCTCTGTGTTGCATTTGTGTACACTGCAAGTGCACGTTACAACAGAATTGTCTTAATAGATACGACGTCACAGGGTCTGTCTGTGCAATCCCGTGCAGCCTCGCCCCCAACGAGTTGTTGTTTATTTCTTTCTGCTAGCACGTAACGTCACCTGTAATCTCTTTTATTAGACGTATACTGAGAACGCACCACGACTACAAATCGTATGCACCCACTTGCACTCGCTCCTGAGCAGGGGCAGAAAGTGGTTGCACTAGGTTACACTGTTTGTACTCCTGTCGGCCATCCGAACAGTTTAGGTGTAGGCTTTACAACCAATCCTGATGCAATAGTGTACTACTTCAAACAGTGCAAGCTGTCTTAACAAACTGAAGGTATGTTGAGTTGTGCTCTTGCAAATTGTAAACGAATTGTATGTCGAGCTGCAGATCTATTGACTTAAAGTGGTATTAATAAATCGCTGTAACAGCTGAATGTCTGCTGACGGGATTAAACAGAAAAATCATTAAAAAACTTTACAGAATAAAAAACGTTTTTCACAACACTATGAATGTCACATGTTTTGCTTTAAAAAAAACACGAACAAATTGCCGAGCAAGCGGAGACAAATTACAAAGTTAAGTTTCTTCTTTCCCATCAGGTCTATACGCGATACACATCGGCTATAAAAATCAAACCTGTGCTAAGCCTGAAAGCGAAAGCTACTTAATAGTCTCACTTTCCGATTTTCTTTATTATTCCACATTTCCCTGACTCGAAACAGTGCTAAATTTTAGGGTTACCTAAGGTAAACCTTATCAAACTTTCGTAGTAAATGCCTAATTCAGTGCATCTCGGAAGGTATTCCTAAAATATAAAACTAAATAAATTTCAATTACAAGAGCTTTCCAATATTCTTCGCTACGATTAAAGTGTAATATTCCTGAATGTATCGAATGTTTGACATGAATTCCTTATTCAAATTATGCCAGTAGCAAATAAAATGCCATGATACCCGGTAGCCTTTCCTCTCCCCTATTCAGGCCTGAGCCTTAGACGTCTAAAGGTCATAAATAAAGTTCAATTCAAATAACTACAGTTACCAGACACGTCAGAAAATCCAATAAACAAACTATATACATACTTGTATGATTCATACAACAGTAACTAATACATTCCAAGTTCTGATTACAGTAGAGTTATGCATTCAAAGTACATAATCCATTTTAAGCTCTACGTATAGCTGTATCTAAGATGGACCATAAACTGTACACAGTATATAGTTATATTGAGGCCTTGTGTCCATACTTAATTTAATTAAAACAGGCTGACAAGGCTATTACCATTAATTTCATTATAAAAACAGACATCATATATAACAGTTTAATGTTCTAACAACATCTTCCTCAGACGACACATTAATACTCTCTAACAGTTCATGAAGAGCACCTGAAGGCCCAGAGATCCTTGCTACGTCATCCGTCAATCACGTCCCAGAATTCCTCTACTTTCCGAAACTAAACAAAATATAACCAATCGCGGTCCTTCGCCCACACGCCCTGGTTAACAGTCACAGACCACGCGCCCTGGTTAAGTATACCACTATCACAAGCTCGTAACAGGAAAAACACGGAAGTTTAATCGAGACACAAGAATATTTTAGAAAAATGCGTAATAAATAAATAATTAAATAATAAATATAAAATAAATAAATAAGCCACAAAAATAAATACATATTAAATAATAAATTAATAAAAAATAATTAAACGGAAGCTTGAAATAATGAAATAACAATAAAGAACCAAAGGGGGTGGTAGGATATAGAAGAGTCACTATCTTCTGGAATACTTACTTCGCTCTTCCTGTCCCAGTATATCTTTCAATTCCTCATTTATAGCAGTATCGGCGGTAACCAATTGGGGAACCCCCGCTGAAAAATTAAGGGGGGCCCCTTTGATAAAATGCTTAAAATTCCACGACCTTTGAAATTATATATACAGGACGGTAAAAATGGTGGAAAAATGTCCCTACATATTAGAATACCAAGATAGACGTAGAGGAACTTCATAAACAAATTAGAAAAGCGGCAACGTTTCGCAAATGCGTCTTCATATTGTACGGGAGAAAATGGACAAAGCAGAAAGATGCGGAACTTATGACGTCTCCGTAGCCATAAAAGAAATTTTCATTTCCTTGCGCCTTTGACTTTATTTCACTACTTCTTAGCATAGTTTAACTTTCAACACGTTTTCATTTCACAAGGGATGTTCCACGACCGTGTTAACTTTTTTCCATAAACCAGAAAAACAGAATAGTCTCCTCTGAAGATTTCAAATTATTAGGTTCGTTGCTCAAATACTGCCACGCTTTATCAAAATAAACTGTTTCTTTTCGCAAACTTTGTCAATGCTCTCAAACAATTCGCTTTCAAGACAGAGCCAAAGGATGAGTCCAAAATTTTCCAAATAATCTCTAATTGATGATACATCTTCTTTTTCTGTGATCTTGGCACTATGTAGGGTGATTTCTCTTTGGCATATCGTAACAGTTTTTAATTCATTTCATTTAATTCATAACAGCTCAGAGGAAATCATTTCCAGCTGACTACCTTGTAAAACATAGCTTATTTTAGAGTAATGTTCTTAAAAGAAGGATCTTCCTTTGATGGTGGAATTTGTCTTGCTAGCGAGGTAAGCTTTCACTAGTGAGAAGAGAAATTACCATCGGAAGAGGAAATGATCTGTCTTTGATTAGTAATCATCTAGGAAGATAATGTCTATGAACGTGTAGGATTAGATTGGTTTCACAATTCGTTCTCTCTTCTAACATTTTGGTTGCCGTATTTTGATCAGTTATTTTCATTGTACTTGAAGCTTCTTCTATTTTGTATAATTGATGCAGTTTCAATCATTAAGAAGTTTGTATTTGTTCCTAGGCAGTTGGGGGCGCAACAATTATTTCTAATACATAAAACTGTTTATAAACTCTTATTCTTTATGATGTACACTATCGTTCGTAGGTTTTTTTCTTAAAATAAGGTCTTCGACCCAATTAAATTTGTATTTGTTGGTATAGATGAAGTATTATTTAATCCCACCTTGGTTTTGGGGCGGCGTTCAACGGACAGGGTCCCGAGAAAACATACTGTTCAGTGTTATTTAGCTATTTTACCGATCTTGCGTAATTTTATATTCTTTCTTTCACGATTTTGTACAATCTGTGACTTGTGAAACCAAAGCCTCCTATTTTCATCGGATAGTTATATTTTACTGGTTCAACTGGTTGGTTGGAGGCTCCTTCCGGTCGGGGCCCCGCGCGGCGGGGTTCGCCACGACCTTACCGCCACCACTGGTTTGTCCCTAGTTCATCGCTCTACCTCACATTTTCCCAATTCTCCTCGCATCTTTTCACTTCCTGACCAACATTTCCTCTTGTTCTGGTATCTCCGCCACTTCCAGTCTAGATCATGCGCCTTTTCCTGCAGATATTTGTAAATAGCGTTTTAATCTGTTTTCAATCTGACGTGAACCTTGTGTTCTTTAAATTTTTCCTTTAATTTCTCTTTCGTCTCTCCTATATACACTGCCTCACAGATCGACACGGAACACTATATGCCATTCCTTATTGTTCTTCTCTCTTTAGAGCACATTCCTTCTTGATTCTCACTAAGCCCAAAACCCTGTTCCCTCCTTTCATATATGTTTTCACTCCAACCTTTCCTAAGAACATATTATATCTGTAATTCTTCCTCCGCTTTCCATCCCAAAGCACCTTTGCACTTTCTTCTCCCTCCTTCGTTTTTTGACATTCCCTCCACCTGATCATTCTTCTGTCATACTCACTATGACCATTTACTTTTCATTGTTCGCAAAACCTTTCCACATCTCTCTTTTGATCCTCTTCCGTGTTAATATCTATTCCTTCCTGCAAGATTCTTATGAAACTTTGTTTAGTTATTTCATCAAGGTCACTCCTCTTGTGGCAAAAAAAAA
>JAGDQP010006969.1:55150-69579 GCA_022664845.1 Lepisma saccharinum | reverse complement strand
GCAGTATGTTCTAAACGCGATGTACATCACGTATAATGAAATAATAATACCCGACTTGACTTTAACAAACCCCTTTTCAATCGCCTGAGGTTCTTTCCGTGATTTTGTCGAAAATCACATATCATTCATAACACAAAGTGCGCCATAAATATTCCTTCGCAGACGCCATGTTTATTATGTGTTGATCAACTCGAGTGTGTATTTAACGAAATGATAATGACACCGTTTCTCTCAACACTTTTTGGACTGCTGCTCGTTGGTAGGTGTTTATAGAGCTGCCTGAGTTAATTATTCGCAAGGAACTATATATGTGCTTCAGTAGCTGACGGAAGCTGCGGGCCATAAAGTAAAGTTTATCCCCACATTCTTACTGACGACACCGAGAAGACCACATTTAAGTGGCCAACGTGGCTGTAATTGACAAAAACTATCACACGTAATTATCCAATATGGTCTGAGAGATAGAATTGTACATATCAAATTATTATTTATGGTGCGAGAACATAATTATTGTTAATTACAGTCATGTTGGCGCGCAGATGTGATCATTTCCGTGCCGGCCAGTAAGAACATTTAGCCATGCTTGTCTTGATAAGCACGTGGTAGGCGTAA
Source organism: Lepisma saccharinum (assembly GCA_022664845.1). Classification (NCBI taxonomy): domain Eukaryota; kingdom Metazoa; phylum Arthropoda; class Insecta; order Zygentoma; family Lepismatidae; genus Lepisma; species Lepisma saccharinum. Next base: position 68,967 of record JAGDQP010006969.1, on the reverse strand, counting down.
CCTTGTTTCTTGGTTACTGCAACTACCATGAACATAGTTGCAATAACCCTTCCAAGGTTACATCTACCAAGTAGGATCAAGAAAATAGGTTAAATCAACCGATTTACTTATTTGCAGTAAATGATTAGCACAGTTAAAGTAACTTAGAAACTCGGTTGGCTTAACCCAGTAAGTTAATCGCTGCAACTGATTGCTAGGTTAAACTAACCGAATGCAGTTAGTTATCATAACCCTTCAAAACAACCTATCCGCAGGGTTAAATCAACCCACTGGATTTAACCTTTTCAGTTGGGTTGCCGTAACCTTGCACTTATTAAGCTCTATATTTACCAACTCACTCGGTTAGATCAACCTTTTTTTGGGTTACTAGTAACCTTTTATTTTTTTCCGTGTATGATTCTATCAAAAGGGAAAAGTTATACAGTATCCTGATACGATTTGGAATTCCGAAAAAAATGGTTCAACTAGTGAAGATGTGTCTCAACGACCCCATAAGCAGAGTACGGATAGGTATGTCAGATAGTTTCAAGATTCGCAACGGATTAAAACAAGGCTATGCCTTGTCACCACTACTGTTTAACTTTGCGTTAGAATATGCGATTTTAAAAATTAAAGGGGACAAAAAAGGGACTATATCATTGAATGGTTTGAATCAACTGTTCGTATACGCAAATGATGTAGATTTAATAGGGACGATATAGATGCACTACAAAGCAACTCCGATGTCTTAGTAGAAGCGTGCGATGAGATAGGTCTACAGGTAAACATAGATAAAACAAAATACATGATAACATTCCCATCACAGGGAATGAAGGAAAAAAAAGCATAAGAATTAGGGATGAAGTCATAGAGAAAGTAAACAAATTTAAATACTTGGGAGCATACGAAACAAGCAAAAATGAGGTAACGAGAGAAATAAAAAGTTGCTTAGTATCTGTACAAGCATGCAACGCATGTTTCTATTCAGTCCAAAAACTTCTAACATCGTGATTAATATCAAGGAAATTGAAATTGAAAATGTACAGAACAGTTATTCTGCAGGTAATACTTTACGGTAGCCAAAGTTGGAGTACGACCATAGCAGATGAACATAAATTATGTGTGTTGAAAATAAGATTTTGAGAAAGATATACGGGCCGAGATGACTGGAAAATGGAGGAGACTGCATAATGAAGAACTCCACGGAGTGTACGATTCACCAGATGTTGTAAAAATAATGAAATCGCGACGACTAAGGTGGGCAGGACATGTAGCTTGGATTGGGAAAAAACGAAGATTATTATATCCTGGTTGGAAGGCCCGATGAAAGGAGACCATTGAGAAGACCGAGACGTCGTTAGGAGGACAATATTAGAAGTGATCTTCGAGAAGTAAGTGTTCGTGATGAAAACTGGATTGATGTTGCCCAGGATATGATCCAATGGCGAACATTTATTACTGCGGTGATGAATTTGCGAGTTCCATAAGCCATAGAGTTAGTTAGGTAGAACTTATTATGTACTTTGCTTCTTTACTGTTCGTTTATAGGCTCATTATCAATGGGTGCACGAGAAAAGTAAGGGGTTTAATCAGACACACTTTATTAAAGTTAATCCTTCCGAAAATAATAAGGCTGTGAAAGCCAAATACAAACTGTGTAAAACGAAAATGGAAGGCCTTTTTACCCGAATGAAAGAACATTTCAAGAAGTGTAATTCAAATACCTGCCAGGTCACTGGAGAATTTTCCTTCAGTGTTCGCATGCCTGGGGCTCTGAGATATACTCAGCCTCCTATCAAATTGAGTACCAAAGTGTCCTTTGTATTTCTGAACACTTTGGGACCAAAAGGCAGCCGAGCGTGAGACTGACTAGCCCAACTAACTTCTGCCATTGGTCGAGAATAATATGTAGCGCTACTTCCACATCCCCATGCACCGTTCACGGCGCGTGTGCATTCTACACGATATACCTTTACCTTTTATAGCTTTGTAATTGAATTTTAATAAATAGCAAATTTCATCAAATTTGGTAAAATAGAACCAACAATTTCTAGTAAATTCTTATGAATAGACCGAAAGCGCGATTGAAACGTTGTTGAGGCTAGTGCAGATGGAGTATCTATCATAACCCCTACCAATTTTTTATTTTTAAGAAATTTTCTAAAACGCTTTATATGTTTTAACCCTTTTTTTCGCAGGCAAAAAATAAAACTTGTTTTAAACATTTTTTTTTTAAATAGAAACATGTTTTTTCCTTCCCTGATCGCCATTGATTTTTATTTCAACTTCATCCCAGTTCAAATTTTGGAACACTATCAGGATCGCTAAAAGCAGTTTGGGAGAAATTGAATCTCCTTGCCTCACTCCTTTTCCAACTGTAAATTTTTCACTTTTTATTTAGTCTAATGAAAGATGTGGCAGTTGAGTACATGTTTCGCAGTAACTTGATGTATGCACTTTCGATGCCTTGATGTTCAAGTGATTTAACGATGTAGATCACCTCCGCCACCTTGGTACTCACTTTCCATTGATTTACATGGAAATTGCTTTACTTATTTTATACCAGAAACAGAATTATATATCAGAAACAGAATATTCAAATTCCGCTTTCACGAATTTGTCTTTGTGGTTCTTTTAACTCTTGTATAGTTTTGGTTTGTGAAATTTCTTCAAATATATAAGTATAATGTATTATTAATAGTTTGCTATATAAATCACAATATGTCAAGGGTAAATTACGCTGTTCGTGTGTAAAATATTGCATTTCTACAAAATAGCATTAGTCCGAGATAACATGACGAGAAATTAGGCGAAAACAGAAGTTAAATATTACGCTCCTGAGAGATATAAGACGAGTAAAACAATTCCCACTTAAATCAATGGAAAGTGGGTACCAAGATGGCGGGCATGGATAAGAACTCCTGCCAAGGAGACCGAACCGACAGCTTTTTCAAAATCTATGAATCCTAGTTATAGTGGAAATTCATATTCATAAGTCCCTTCCATAACTTCATTCAATGCTTGTATGTGGTCCATTGTGCTAAATCCCCGATGAAATCCGGCTTGTTCCCCTCCCTGGTTAAAATCTAAGTCTCGTTTAATACGGTTCAAAATAAACTTGGAGAACATTTTTTATAGAACAGACAGTAGACTAATTGGTCTTAGTTTTCGACGCGTTCTTTGTCTCCTTTCTTCTACAATAAAATGATAACAACGTTATTCCAACTGACAGTATTTCTCTCTTCCTCAGGCACATCGAGAATAGTTAATTTAGCAAGTTCCTCTTTCACCTTTTCATCTCCTCATTTAAACATCTCTGCTGTGAGTACATCTAGTCACAGCGATTTTCCTTTCTTCATCCCTCGAAGTACTTTATCCACTTTTTACATTGTCTTCTGCGACTTCTACATTATTTTCTTCTGAATCCACATTTCCTAGTTCTTATTCTGAGTACTAGAATTCTTTGTAGAATTTTTCATATATATATTTTTATAATTACCTCCTTATTTCGTGTTACGGTCCCGTATGGTCTCTTAACTGCAATTACCGTATTTGCTTTTTCCCTATCATGAGCTGCTTTTTGGTTTTCATCAGGCTCTTTTTTTCCTCGATTGTATTTCTAACAAGATTTTCGTTATATCTTCGTACATTATCTCTTATTTTCTTCCTTACTGTTTTATTTAGTTCTATGTACTCAATCCTCTTTATGGAATTTTCCTCTTCTTTTATTTCCCTTCTTTTCTTCATCAAGAGTTTAGTTTCTTCTGAGATTTTGCTCTCTTTTTTCTTTCTGGTACCTGCTATCTCCTTGGCTGTTTTTCTTATCCCAGTCAGTATTTTATTTCTGTTATTGATGTCTTCTTTATCTTTATCTTCCAAGGCGCTGAATCTGTTGCTTAGTTCTATCTCGAATGTCTGTATATTTTTCGATATATTTTCCATGTCCAAAACTCACCGTTTTCCTCTGAGAAGCTTCTTCCTTTCAAGTCTAGTATTTATTTTCAGCTTACATTTCGCCATTCTACGATCACTTGAGATTTTGAAACTTTTCAGAACAGACACGTCTTTAAGAATTTTCCTATTGTACGATAAAATGTAGTCTATTTCGTTTCTAGCCCCATTTGGGCCTTTCCATGTCCACTTCCTTTGGGGCGGATTCTTGAAAAATGTATTGGAAGTGAACAGTCTGTTGGCTTCTGAGAATTTCACTAACTTCTGTCCTCTGTTATTTCTTTTGCCAAATCCAGAGTTTGCCACTTTTGTGTCACTGCTCTGCTTAGTTCCTGCTTTCGCATTGAAGTCTCCCATTACCCGCGCACGGCCCCCATCATTGTCTTATAAGTTACAGTTTTCCATTTGCACTCCAGCTTTATTTTCGTTATATATTCCAATTATTTTTTGTACGATATACGGTCACATTGTTCCTAAAAATTTCCAACCCTTTAATGTAACGTAAGACCCAACATATATACAGTTGTCTGTAAAGAAGAATGAAAAATGAGACTGGAATTATTTTATTAACTGCTTATTCAACCAATTACAAATGAGTCCACCTATGTGGCGTGTGTAATTCTATGGAGCGAATAAGAAGAAATGTTTACAGTAATCCATTTCTCTTTAAAACCTTTCCACATGCAAATTAGAGGCCCATTTATTTCAGAAATAAAATGATACAAAGCTTCGGCTTCCATAATGTAATTTCCTCTACTATTAACGACAAAAGACTACATTTCGGAGTTTTTCCGTTTTCGATACTTAATATCAATGCAAATAATCCTGGTAGAAAACTTCTTACTTATATTCCAATGATTTGTTCTTTGTATAAAGCTTCAGATATTTATCAGTTTCTGAAAAGGATACATGGAGCTCTCTTCGTATGTAAATTATGCAGCCACTTCAATAGGTTATGTTACTTTCTCAAGAAATCATTTTCATACAATAAAAATGAACTCTTTACCTTTTGGTGTACTCTTTACATAAATTATGTTTACTTCTGAAACTAAACTTCCAATGCAATTACAGGAGTGTTACAAACGAAAGGAAAGGCTGGACAATTGGCAACATGTTGAGCACCTCTGGTTCGTGAACTGTGAACGTAGATAAGGGTTGACCGCAAGTGGCCTATACTTTAATTGGTAATTTGCAATCCAGTTACGAAGACCCCTGCTGCTAGAACAAAAAATATTGCTAACCAATAAATTGCAAATTGCAAAGTAATCAATAAATTACATTAAGGCCTTTATATATCATTATTGTGTTTATTTGATTTATTCCTTCAAACAAAACTTGCACTAATGAAGCTAGAAACCTTAATAATAACACCTACATGGCTGAAGAAATTAACAAGGAAACAACGAAAATTGTGTTGCTTCACACGTAATAACTCATGCTTGTTTTTAAGTTTCCGAAAACGAAAAGCAGGTTTTGTGCACGGGAAGCTGATAGAAGAACGAACTCTGTAAAAGAGTTAGTTAGCTTCTGGTGCACCTATCACTATAAGGCTCACAGAATAGTTTGGTTTCCTTATAGCCTCTAGCTGCGTTTGATATTGTACCTGAAAATTAAAATGACATATTTGTGTAATGTCTTCAGTCCCGTACAGTATTCATACTCTGTATGATCACATTTTGTTTGTACGTATGCGTGATGCATATGTTGTAAATAAAATTCAATTGGAAAAGTATTTTAATTGCTAGAACATGTATACAGCATCAAAAATTACAAGTTCTCTGGACGTGGTGTAAGACTTGCTTTCACTTGAATCTAATAAAAGATAGAATGATTCATATTCTACATAAACTCAAATAAAAGTCAACTATTTGTGGTAAATACATGATTAAAGAACTGTTATGAAAAAAATACAATCAATTTTACGTTATAACGCTTTATTTCAGATAAGTTGGTAAAAGACGCAGGTTTACCACGCATACATCCTATCACGATGTATGCAAACTTTCTTATAACTAACATCATTTATCAAGTCCCTATAAGACTTAACATTTAACCAGAATTATAGGTTTTGTACCAAGAAAACCCAAGCATAGTAAGCATATATATTTACAAAATAGAGACGATCTACACATGGGTATATAATTTAAAAGATTTTTAATTCCTTTTCTTTTATGGGCTGACCACGTAAAATTTAGCTAATTCCGTCACATGTGAAGGATGACATTCCTCGGTGATCACTCTTACCGCGGCAGGAATGTAAAAGGAAGCAGACGAAACCTTAGCTGATGTGCAATTTCGACTTTCACCTGGAGAAACTGAGAAAATCCGGGAACCCCTGAGTTATAATGATCAGCAACGGATCTCGAACTCGCAGTCTTCAAATTACCAACTCAAACTCCACAACACTAACCACTAGATCACACAAGTCTGGTAAATAAAAAGAAGTTAAAACAGTTGATGACTGCCATTTTATTTCGTATCATTTTGGTAGTCGTATATCAAAATTCATTCATTCCTTTTCTAGTTTCAAATTGAACGATTTTGCTTTTCAATATTTGGAAGTTGCGTTATTTACACATTCTATTTTTTTTTCAACTAATAGGCACTTTATATTGATTCATTTCCTTCTTGTAAGCTCAAATCATCATGCGAATTACGTTTAAGCAATACATACAAGTAATTCTTTACGAAAGTCAATTACAAAACAAACCACGAAAGCTAATTAATTAATAGTATGTATGTGCGTTTGCAGTTCTATTTTTTTTAAGGATTAATGAGCCAACAAGTTTTGAATAGTAAATATACAACATTTGCATTAACGATCGCGACCTTAGTGTTAACAAATGCAGATATAAACATGTATGCGTAGTTAGAACCAGATATTTGTACTTTATCTTGTTGCTAAGTTAATTGGGCCAACATATCAGGCACAAATATCTTCAAGATCAATACGTTCCGCAATCAAAGGAAGTTCAATGCCAGGTTAGAAATAAAAAGCCAATCATAAAATGTCGATGCGAAGGTTTATTTTTAACATATGTCTAATCATTGACTTGCTCAATTATCCACTTATGCTATAAATGTACCGTAAGGATGTGTTATGTCTCATTCAAGTCTAGGTAAAAACACTGATGGTTTTTCACCAACAAGGGGTACCTAATTATAACAAAACTTTCAAAAATGAAGTAACTACATATTTTTAAAATCTGTCCTTCATTATCACTTAGGCGGAACGAATGAAGAATAAAAGTAAAAAAAAAGTAAACCCAATTAAAGGTCACGTCATGTAAGATTAACAGTGACCTTGTAACTCGTTTCGGTGCTGCCCAATTTCCACCATGTCATTCGGTAATGAAAGTATTCATAGTTGAAGTGCTTGACTTGGAGTGCAAAGGACATGTGGGCACTGAAGGAAACATATTTTGGCAGTGACATAGTTAAAAGAAATTGATGATTAACAAAACCGCCAAAACAAAAAAGGGGACAAACGAGTATTACAGCTCAATTGCGTAGTGTGAGGAATGTCAATTGTCGCGTAAAACCACTTTTCAAATAAAACGAAACTGGTCTTGCCAAGTTCTCTTTTGCGTCTTTACAGTACGTATGTAGACGTTCCAGGTCCCGTATAGCTGTTGCCACTATTTATTACTTTTGCAAGTACAGCGAAGAAAAGCTATTCGAAATGAACACATTAGCACAACGTAATAAAAGCTTTTCTTACACACGTCATTTTTATGACAACTTCAACTGCAAGTCTTCAACACTTTACGCACACAGGCAATAGGATGCATTGCTGACAGCTTGGCCTTTTTTGTGTGTGTGTTTTTCGCCTCTTGCTTCTGTGTGTTCTATAAAAGACTGCCACTCGAAATTAAAAGTATCAAGTATTCATCAAATGTAATAACGTGACCATGCATGTATAATGTCTCTTTTATTCCTATATACCAGTACAAGTAAACAGATTCGCTTCAGTTCACCTGTTGAAAGACAAGTTTTTTTTAAATAAAAAGAAAAAAGAAAATTGTAAATTCTACATCACTTATTTATTATGATTTTAAAATCCTTAAAACGGACCATTTCACTGAAGAATGTTATTACCCAATTCTCGTGGTACAGTTGCTAATTTCGTAGACTTCAGTCGTCATTTGAGAGGCGTGCAGGTTTGAGTTCTGTTGCCATCCAAGTTGCTATTGCATCAAAGAAATTATGAAATGGTAGATTGACTAAGGCCCTAGCCGCTAACTTTAATATATTTTTCCCTAGAAAAGTTGTTACCGAAGGACGTGATTCTTAAGACCTTGTATGTAAACTTTGTTTTTAAAGAATAAAAGCCAGTTAGTTTTTGCAAACACGTTCCCCTTTATCAACGTTACCGTCTTCCTCTCTGTCATCTAAACTCGCTGGATTTCAGAATGCAGAATCGTAGTAAGTCCGTAAGATCAAAATTTAATGAATACGGAGGATGCAAGACCACAGTTGCTTCGTGTTTAACAAAAAAATCATGCACTAATAACTATGAATTGGCTATCCAAGAGACGCAACTGTTTCCACACACTCAGACAAGATTGATGTGTTCAACGACATGTTCTTTATAGTAGGGAACCGCATGTGCAGAGGATTTAGTCAAGAAATCAGATAATTATGAGGATTAGCTCAAAAAGTATCATCAGAACATTTGAAATAGTGTGTTTACTTTAAACCCTAATATATTTTCCCTCCGGATTATTTTTATGGATTTTGGTCTTCAACAAGTTTCATATGACAATTTGATATGCATGGCATTTAGAAAGTAACAGCCATAAATTCAGATGTGAAATACTCATACCAGAAGAAGAAAAGGTGAAGTACGACGCAGTGATTCAACCGTAAGAAACCTAAAACTCGCACGAGAAAGACGAAAATATTCGATATTTACTTACTATTAAAATGACAAACTAACACAAGACAAATATAGAAAATGAAATGCAAAAATCAAAATATACTACTTTGCTTTTGATACATGTTACTACAACAGTATTGGCTTCTGATACAGTGATAGAACACAAAGAAAAAAATAATAAAATAAACTTTTTAAAGACATACTTTTCCTAAACAATTCGTACTAAAATGTAAAATATAATTTTGTTAATGCATGAGTAAAAAGAAAAGAATAGGGCGCGCTCTCATATACAGTCATTTTATAAATGTTTAAATTGACGTACCCCATGCTTTTCTTTTTAGTTATGCAAAAACAAAATTATTTTTTACTTTTTAGTACAAATTGTTTAAGAAAAATATGTTCTTAAAAAGTTTTTTATTATTTTTTTCGAGTTAATTCGATGTTCGGATACTTGTTCTCAAGCTAATGTTTTGTGGCCCAAGCCCTAAAGTGTTCTACAACCAGTGAAACACAAGATAGTTGCACGCTAGTATTTATTATGATAGAGAAGTACGTATTAAAAAAAATATATTAAAATATGCTTTTATTATATATAAATACACTATATTAAAGTAACAATGGAATGTTGTATTGTCACCTGACTTACGTTGCTGTGCAAAATTTAATCATTGTATGACGTCCGGAAATGCGTTAAATTAACCTTGCAAGATTTGAGGACACCATGATCCATTGTAAAGTTTGTAAAAAGGTAGGGTGAGAACAAAGATAGTCGAATATATACACCAAATAAATGCATTCATTGTTCATTTATAACCTACCACTTATCCGGTACTGCATTCGTAATGCAAAATAAAGATCACATTTATGGTGAAGTTACCAGTGTTTCGTCTCAAATTTATAGATTCACCTATGTTATTAATTTCACATCCTTGAAAAGCTGATTAAATGAATTTAAGGCCACCTATATCACCTCTATAACAATTAAATTGTCCAGAAATTTTCCTTAATAAATTCTTAGTTGTTATGTCTTTGGTCGCTGTGATGAAGGAATACGAATATTTGTCTTCGTACGTTAACTTTCAAGTGTTTCTAAAGGTTGTACTAGTTCGTGCTGCAAGTGCAATACTTCGCAGGATTACCATTGAGCTGTTCATGTATTGGTTTTGTAAGGAAACGTAATATTAAACTCCCATAATTAATTAAAAATTCAAATAGATTCATGAATTGATCCTTTCTACATAAAAATCCCTTTGTCCGTTTCTTGGATAATGTATATGTTGAAAATTCACACAAAATGGTATCTGTCTCGCGTGTTTTTAGTCTTTTTACCACTGGAACCACATGTCGACTGAGAAAATCAGAATCGAATCTGTGCCCAACGACAGTTTTCAGCCAAGTGTATGATCGAAGTATACAGCATAGAGTAAATTCCCCTTAAAGGATTTCATTCTCAAGAATTGATTGATAAATGACATTAGAAAAGTATAGAAATTAATTCTAAGTCACTTCCTTCAGCTATAAGTTATATTGAAAAACTATTCTTGCGTATGAATTTTGTTCTGATTTGATAGACTGGCGAGTTTTAATTAAGTATTTGCTCAGATATTACGTCATTCGTGACGATGATCCACTAAATTTAGAGACCTCTAGTTTCGAAACTAGGCAAGTACGCATGATTCCTTTTTCCTACATTTATGGAATGGAGATTTTATTTTGCTTTGATGTGAAGAATTCACTCCTAAATTTATGACTACTGCCTTAAAAATACCCTGTATAATAATTTGGGAAGACTTTTCCCTTATAAGGTGTTCATGAATCCTGTATTTCTGAAGATATTCTTTAAATTAATGCATTCATAAGTTCAATAGGGGAAAATTAAGCGATACAAATAGAAATATTTCGCTAACAACGTTAATTGAAGCGCAATATAAAGAAGCGAGTGTCTACTACATCTTATAAGAGTTACTTAGAAGCATAACATACTTTGTTTCAACATATTAATAGAGGTTTGTTTTGGAACGGAAAATTTTGCTTCTCCCATCATTTCGCGGGGACTGCGAAAACTGCCTCAGTCCTTACAAATGTTTAGCATGAAACAATTACACGATATCAAACGAATTGTTAGTTGTAACATCTAGTCAAAATTATCATCGTGTACATTTTGGAATTCCTATGATGAAGATATATTCGTGGTTCTATTCATATTGTTCCATATCCTAATAAATTGGCAGACAACATTCTTAAGGAAACTGGTGGTATCGTAAAATTCAAGAAAACTTAAATTCAACAATCGTGAATAGAAAATTATATTTAAAAAAAAAAAACTACTTTTAGGAGCAAACTGGACACAAATATTGATATTACTTCTAAATAGTAAAAAATAATAATAAATAAATAAAGAACTTTAAAAACACAATATAACTAGTATATCATTTCTACTCATCCTCGGAAGAAAAGTTTTATTATACAATTGCCGATATTTGATTGAGATATCCGTTTCGTATCTTTAAATTGTTTAGTATATCTACGACGGTTTTGAAGTTATTTGCTAAAAATGAATATGACCGCCATTATCCTAAATGGCTGCCAAGTTCTTTGTATACTTAGGCTATTGCCGCATTTCCTTCTAATACTCTCAGACTAGTGGCCTTACGAACTTCCCCAGTTATTATGTTTTTTATTCTTTCATTACTGTTCCGTAAAACAGCATTAATTTATATCCTTTCCACTGAACGATACATGTCATTTAATTTTTCCTTGTAACCTGCCTGAACCCAAAGTGAATCTAACTCTAATTGAGAATACAATGAGAAGATCATCGGATGCGCATTTTAATCTGTTCATTTAGTATTGGATTGTTGTGGGCAAAATGTAAGAAAATAACAAAAGAACTGATTCGAAAATATTTTCCGCTATCGATCAAAAGAAACATCTAGAATTCTACATGAAGGAATTTTCTGAAAAATTTTCGAGTACGGACATTCTCCGCTGTAACGTCACCCACCTTCCTATGGGCACCCACAGGAGTTGGGGTCGTCATATGTGTCCCTCCTTTTCTGAGGAAGAGATATTGTTGCTGGAAGGGAAGTTGTATGTATAGAAGATGATATTTGAAAATGTAGTAACTGTAACAATAAGTAATTTTGACGCCTACCGAAAGGCAATTTAAAGTATTATCAACAAGATATATTCAAGAATAAAAGACTATATTAATTAAAAATACAAAACAAAAAAAAACTATATAACAGGAAGTTGTGTAGTGCACACGGATAATTTACAGAACTATATTCTACATATCCTCTCCAACCATATGTTAGTCAGTTATTTCGCATTCCCCCTTCCTTACAGAGAGTGTCGTTCATGCAGCTAAATGATAGGATGTCTACGTCCTCCATCTTCAGCAAGCTCTTCCTACCACGGTTGCAGGAAAGCCCACTCGTTCAAGCTCTGTGCAGAATATAGAGTCTGATTGTTGCCGGAGTAACCAACTCACCCAGCATCCAAGTAGAAAATGACGTTACACAGCAGTTGTGATAGCCACAGAGACCAAACTTGGCATAGTAATTTGACCTTACGATTAGATGGTTTCTGACTATAGAAATCGGAGATCTTGTGCGTTGAAGAAATATGTTAGAAATGGGATATGTCACTGACTCACTGAGTTTCTTTTTCGTGTAAGCTTTGCCAGTCTTAAAGAATATCTTATGAAGTTGATTTTAAAGAAGAAAAAATCCCTTTCGGTAGGCCTACAGGCTGAGGTAGATCTCGAAGTTTTTTTTTATTTTCAAAAATTCAAATCTCGCCTTATATGAGCTATCGAGAAACTACATATACTCGCTTTGTTTCGCTTGGAGCGCTGCCCCAGACCCCCGTAGGGGGTTCGCCCCCCAACTTCAGTACTTTTGAGAGGATGCACCTCCTTTATCTTAACCAAAATCTCCCTGCAACACTACACCACCATGGTATCCATCTGCACCCTCCCACGGGGGGCTGCGCCCCCAAAAGGAAGGTTTGTCCCATTTATTGTAACCTACCATTAAATAAATTTTGTTTCTCTACTTTCAATGATTTGGAAATTGGGTTTTTGGGGCTGCCATTTTGGATCCAAGTTTACGACTTTTTGAAAGTTTTCTTATATTTTCGTGACCTACTTGTGATGGTACAACTTCAAGTAAAATTTCATTTATCCAGCTCAAACGGTGTACAAAATGGAATTTTTGGTGGTCATTTTGGATCCAAGATGGCGACTTTTCCCAAATGTTGTAATATTTCCCACTCGTCATAATGCACCTTTATGCCAAATTTCGTATCTCTAACTCAAACGGTGTGGAAGATGTTTTTTTAGGTCCGCCATTTTGGATCCAAGATGGCGTCTTTGGATACATCATGTAATATTTTAGTAACATACAAATGATAATGTACAGAGTTACCAAATTTGATATTTCTAACTGCAGCCGTTTAGTCTGTGTATTCTATACAATGGGTTCGGCGGCCATTTTGAATCCAAATGGCGACTTTTTCAACAGTTCGGAATATTTTCTTGAACTACTAATGACAATACATCTTTTTGTCAAATTTCGTATCTCTAGCTCAAACGATACGGAAAATAGATTTCTTACTTCCGCCATTTTGGATCCAAGATGGCATCTTTGAATTCATTAGGTAACATTTTCGTAATCAAAAAGTGATGTTTTACCTTAACGCCAAATTTGATTTCAATAGCCCCAGCGGTTTAGGCTGTGTATTCTATACAACAATGGGTTCGGCGGACATTTTGGATCCAAGATGGCGACCGATTTTGCTCATTAACGAACTTAACCGAGCTATTAAGCCTAGAAACAACATATAAAAATTTGGTTAAAATATCTTCAAAATTATGGCCGCTAGCGTGTTAATATATATATATCCTCTCCCAACCCGTCTAGTCAGCGTGGGAGCAGTAGACCAACTCCTCCCTTCGGGGAGAGGCCTCATCCACTAGTGGATTGAATATGGCTGTGATTTATTA
>JAGDQP010006969.1:12543-55050 GCA_022664845.1 Lepisma saccharinum | reverse complement strand
TATATATATATATATATATATATATATATATATATATATATATATATATATATATAAATATATACTATCATATCGTACCGATCTCGATAGTATATTTTTCTTCGAAATCTACCTAAAATAACTAGTGAATGAACGAGTCAAATAATTATTTTAACGGCAATAACGAGCTAGTGACTTTCTAAGCACGGGGCCTATAATTTCTGGTAAAGTGGTCTTCAAATAAATCCCCAGTGATCACGCGCACAGAAAGTCGAGAGAAGAAAAGGAAATTGAAACTAATTACAATTTGTTCACATCTGTATATTCATTTTCGTGTTTACATTATTTACAATATAAACATGTAGTACGTCGCTAAAAACAATCATTAGCAAGTTAAATTTATTTTTTTGTTAAAATTAAAATTTAATTTCGGTTAAAAACAATACTTTAATCATGCTTATAACCAATTTTGTCGCTAGTCATCCTGAAATATTGTGCATGATAAGAAACACAGATGAAACCGCAAAAGAGATGGGTGGCTCCCAGGAGAATATCATTTCAATGCTCCTGGGAGCCACTCATCTCGTAGGAGAGATTCATAAATACTCATCTCTCCGCTCCCTGGCTTCATATACTCATGAAATTTTCAATGGCTGCAGTCAGTTCAGTATCGTTTTTGATAGAGGTCATTGGGTATAACGATGTGCGGATGTCAATGATATTACTTTAGCGCGCGTCATTGAGTAGAAACTAGTGCCAAATATTCATAAAGTGGGCTACTACAAACAATGCTATTAATAAATTCTCCTGTTAATCACCAGCCAATAGCACCTAATCGTGGACACACAAACTCAGTTCTGTATGCTGATTATGTATTGTAAATTTCTCTAAGTATTACTGTGTTTGTATACTATGGCGGGCTTAACTTACGCGTATTTATTTGTTATAAACTGGACTGTGACATAAAATGACCACTTCTTGTATTACTTACGTTTTGCTGGTAATGGAGATGGGTAACTGTTTAAAACTATTTGACTTCACTTAACTCTACCTGATTTAACTTGACCCTGCTTGGCAGCTTAAGAGGGACACATTGTAATTTGCACTGACAACAACACGAATACTGTACAATGGTTTATTGAGGTTAAGAGTTTTAAAGAGACGATCGATTAGGATTGAATGGAAATCTGAGCGTGTTTTCAGCACAACTATAACTGTTCGTTAAGGAAACCCAAACATACATACCTGCGGTATCGTAAGTGATTAATCTTGGGACCTTGCTTAAAACCTTGGTCCTAGTCCTGGACGGCGCGAAAGCTGGGATCGCCACTGGATCGAAGAATTGGCTTCCCTTACTTCTTCCGTCTGTTCTCAGCTGGTATTGAACTTGGTAGGATTCACTATCTTCCAACGAATAGCGATGTGCCCCTTAAAGGTAGGCTAACATCTCTCACTTCAATAGGCAATGAAGATCAGAGGGCTTGTCGGGCTTCTTCTGTACTGGTTGGTCACTTACTCAAGATTACAGTCACCACTCTTAACAGTGGCTTGGAGTTACCAAATCTATGTAAAATCTAGCCAATCGTAGACGAGTGTTATCTGAGAGTTATTGATCATGTGATGGTGTTCACTGCTTCTCGAGATGAGCGGAAACTGTAACCTGATATTCTCATATTTCTTCTCTTAAACGTACCTTTTCTTGATATTCCGAGGAAGTGGAAACCACCAGAGATGTCTGAACCGTGATGTTAGTCTCTTTAAGGCCTCATGTTACACATTGAATCCTTGAACACTTTACTTGTTGGATCTCTTATTACATATGAAATGTGAGTAACGCATCCGATATTTACGAAATGAGTAATATTCTTATGTTACAAGAGAGAGAGCGAGATTGCTTTTAATGGTTTTAACAGTTTATGATACACATATGAATAAAAGCAGTTTTCACTGTTCGTGTTGAGTTATAAGTGTGATTTGGGTTCCTTTTGTACTCAAAATTTATTCAAGTCTATTTTACAATTACCTGTGCATTGTTGTGCTAAAATCCGTTCGAGAATATATTAAATATCCCAGGAACCAGATCGACAATATATCTATTATATCTGGGATATCGGGCGGTTATCCCTCATGTTTGGCTGTTCTGAATAAACAGCAATCAACATTGGCGCGATACAATATTTCGACCTTCAATGTCGTTCTTGAAACTCAAGAAATGTGTTGTGCTTCAACCAGAAAACGTGCAAAAGGAACTTGGCAGGTTAAAATATTAAGTTTAGAGAAATATCACTCCATGAAGATGCCATTGTGCGATATCAATCGACGCTGGCCAATATCGTCCCGAAGAGCGCTGTATGTTTTCGAAAAAGTCATGTAATCTGGATCACGTTTTCTCTCTACTACTGTACGTAATTCCCTTTAATAAACCAGTACATTTCACTCAGTGAACGATGATGCTCTCCTATAGCGATCTATGTTTATACCGATTGGCATCGATGTCGACAATATTGGCACGAATTATTGCCATTCGATATTAATTGATATTGAATAACAACATGGATCGAAAGTGCAAATCATGGGTTATTGATATCGGCCGATGCTGATGTGTTATTGAGATTAATTATTCTTCAATTTCAGTTTCAATTACTTTTCTATATGTTATATGCATAGAAAGGAGTAAATTGGGATCCATAAACTCAAAATAAAGTTAAACAATGTTATTGTAAATTATGTAGAATATAGTTGTAATTTCTTGCTATTCAGACACAAAAGCTGCTGGTAAGTTAATAGCTTACATTCACTGCTTGTTCGTTAATGGGTCTCGACTTCTCTGTAAGATTTTAATTCAACCTATCCCGTAATCATATTTACAAAGATGGGGTAACCTAAGAAAGAGTAGATGTCGCACAGCTGGAGGCAAGAAGTTGTATAAGCTAGATAATGAAATTATGTTAGTATTAGCCTTAAGTATGATCTCAAAAAATTGATTTTGTACCCTTAAAACTCATTCAGGAGAAGAATTTTGCATTTGTTTGCCTTGGGCATGATAATTCTACTTATTTTTAGCAATGTGTATACATGTCTGTATGTCCCTTAGTGTATATATCTTTATATGTGTATGTTTACACATACATAAGAAAAAGAAGAAAAAACTAGTTACACAGGTTTGACTTAACAGCTGGGGAGTCCTTGTTTTGTTACTTTGACAGCTCTCTTGCTCCTTGTTATTTGAACGATTATGTGATTTTTTTGTGCAGACCCATTAAACAGCCTTTGCAAACATTTACAGTGCGTTTTAATTTAATTATAGAATGCAATTATATCCTTCCTCCCCTTTTGACTTCTGGGTAATACTTACGACAAGTGTAAGTAAGAAGAGGAAACTTAAACAACACAAATGTGATAAAGAAGCACGTGCGCAATGAAAAGCCCCGTACAAATGGCAATAAAGCCTATGGCAAAGTGACATTCGTTCACATGATATTTGTTCTCACATTCATGAAAACCTCACATCCATTCATTTACTTACCAATTTACCACACCCTCTCCTCTAATATCTTTTCTCTCTCTCTCTCTCTCTCTCTCTCACACACACACACACACACACACACACAACCATCCACATGCCCCCCCCCCCACACACACACAGCGGTGCAGTCGCTAAAGTTCTATTTTAGAAAGCCCCATTCTTTAAAAAAGTAATCACGTCGACTGAGGCTTTTGTTTTCAGTAGAATCACTAGGCTCCTCTGCAACATGCTGCAGTTTCAGATAAAATAATCTTGAATAGGTACCACAAGGAAAATTTTTACTTATTGTGAATGAGTGACATAAGCTAACATTTTGCAGTTGTAAATTTCCAACGTTTCTTGTTCGCTTTACCACACTGGTTGTAATTCTAGCAAAACAATAAATGAGCCCCTGTTATTACAATATTTGTTGTTTTAATTGAGCTAGTAACTGACTTGGCACCCCTCTGAAACAAACACTGTTGTTAGCGCTATGAAGGCTACTTCGTGCTTTTCTTTCTACCCCATCCCGTCCCGTCTAGTAATTGACAACATTGCTGATAGATGGCAGTGTGGTAAAGTGTCTATACGGGTTTGCGTTGGTAAATGAGTAGGACATTGCAGTCGGGCCACCGATTGCACGTTACCATGATGCCGTCAAGTTGGGCATCGCATGAGAGCCAATGATCTCTCAACGGTCTTGCAATATCTCGCAACGTCAGCAGCCACCTGAAATCCATACGTTGGACCGACGTCTTTTTCCCGCTCAAATTGCAACTTAGTGGGCACCACTGTCCAGCCACCTTCGAACCGTCTCCTTGATGACAGCCGGTTGTAGGCCCACACAATGTTGCGGCATTTTGCTCATGGGGCAGTCTGTAAGTGCCGTCTCGCCATTTGCCTGGTATGATTGAGTAAAACTCTGGGGACTCTGGGCTCGGTGTATAACTTTCTCTTAGCATTCGGGAGGTTCTAGGATCGATCCCAGAGGTCGACCATCCTGACTGAGGTTTTCCAGGGTTTTTCCTCAGTCATACCAGGCAAATGCTGGATTGTATCTACATAATAGCCCCTGACTGTCTACCTTCCAACATTCTCTCCCTCACCGTATCCAGGCCTGAGCCTGAGATGCCTACAAGAACTTAAAATAACAGAAGGACAATGTTCGGCGAGCACTCTTTCAGGAGCAAGGGTGGAGAAGACGTCGATCACGGTATTTTTTGTAGATATCTTATCGGCATTGCTCTGGTGGAACAGAGGAACACACTGCAAATCCCAGTGATTGGAACTCTAACAAGTAAAGGACTATATATATGATTGTCGCGCAAATCCGATGCAAACATACGGCATCTGATTGAGCATCATAAAAAGATATGGAGATCACCAAAATTTAAGCTGCTAAGGACGATAGGGAGCGGAGCTAGGGAAGAGGAAACATTGAATGGCGGCAAAATTAGAGAAAGACAGGAATGAGAGTGAAAGTAAATACCTTGCAAAGAGGGAAAGAAAGCCAACCAAAAGGAACATACCAATCATACGAAGCGCATCAAGGACTAGAAAATACCGTAAACAGGGTTGCCATCTGGAACGCAGTGTTGCCAGCTTTGGAGAAAGTTGAGATAGGGGATATAGCACAAGATAGCAATTCAGGCACAAGAAAAAGGAATAAGTAACACAAAAGACAATAGGGACGGGACTGTGGACACATGTGTGAAAAGGAAAACCGATAGTCGTGCGTGAATACAAATAGAGAAAACATAGAGAACAATACTCACCCGTTGTAGTTTAGCTGCAGTTCACGTGAAGGTCACGAATGAATACGTGGCCAACACACAAACATTTATCGCAGTGAGCACAGCTATGAAAGCAAGCTGGTCACACGCGTCCCTTCAGTATTCCCCTGTAAGTCCTGTTTCAAAGCAATATTCGTAAGGTGTTTGAAATTGCTCGGGATGTTCACTGGAGTAGCCACATTTGAAGAGAGCAAAGGTTATCATCTATTGAAATGGCTTTACGAAAATCTGGAAATGAACAAAGGACTGAAGGTGGAGAAACGTCTCACTTTCCCACACTTTAGTGCTGGATGAGAACACAAATGTATATGTGATGAACTTCGCCATGTTTTTGAATGGACGAAAGAAGAACACATTATCAGGTTGTGCAAGACCTGTTCATTTCGCAGGAATTAGCTTGTTATAGAACTTAAAACCGGCTGGAACTGTCCTGTTGTAAAGATCATCATCCTTGCTTGCAGCCCAAGAGTAGACCGAAAACAAAACACGGTCTCTACCCTGCAGAACGGACCACAAAACTTGTTCTAGGAAGATTTGCAAATCGCGTTTGTTCATATTCACTTATCTTCTTGCGTATGCTTTCACATTAGGGAATTCAGTGCCCATGCTCGCTGGAAAGTGACCAATGGGCTCCGCAAGAAGAACATACATGTGTGGAAGCAGTGTGCCATCCATTCCAATCACCGGTATAATCATAAATGAATGCGGCGATTGAACCCATGGTACCAAAGATTGGGTTGCTGCCCTGCATGGCAAGAGTTCTGCCAGAATGGAATTATTTATCAATCTGGACTTATCAACCTGCTTTGGAGTCAACTCGTGATCTGCAATGAAAGACTTAATCTCATAAACAAAGTCTGCAGAGGTTGTTTGAACAGCAGCGGCATCAACGTTGACTCGCGTACTAACTTTATGTGTAATCCTGACGAAACTGACTCGCGTACTAACTTTATGTGTAATCTTGACGAAACTATTTTGTGTTTTTGTTTGAAGTACGTGACCCATGATTTGGACTCTGTGAATGATAAGGTGTTGTGTGGGTGAGTCAATTTGTTTCTTAATATTCATGGCCCAGATGCGTATTGTGTGGTCGTGAAAAATTGCATTGCGTTGTCTCATTGCAATGAAATACTCACGTACAGCAGTATTAAGGCGTTTTTGTAAGGAATGCCTTCATCTGCAAGGCGTTGTGAGTGTCTTTTCAAATTTTTGCAAGACTGTCTTATTTTTATTTTGCGTTTTTGTGCCTGCCACAACAAAAATGATTTTCAGAAGCGGTGATATGTCAATCGCTATCCCAAGACGACACAGCTGGGGAGGCTCTGGCCCTCTGGGTTGCTTGGTCCAGATCCTGTATGTATCGGCCAAGTAATTGTTCGTGAATTTTGTGAACGGTCTCTTTGGTGGTGAATTAGCATTAGATGACGAACTACTGCTGTCGTGGTGCTCAACGGCTGGTGGACTTCGTTCTGCCAGCAACGTCGTTCCTCCTGTTAATTCTGTATCATCACCGAAATTACTTTCAATGTCCTCATCGTCTGTGCCATTGTCGTCTTCCATTAGTATGTTAAGCTCATCCACAACAACTTCTTCGTTATACAGCTGCGTTTTAATCTGTTCTGTAACGAGACGTTCCTCCCGTGTTGGAGTTTCCTACGAAATACCAAACACATCCGCTAACAACCACAACTGTCGCATTATGATTCGCCTAGTAAATCGCACTCTCGTCCCCTACATAATACACAGAACCACTTCAATACCTCTCCCTCATTTCTCACAGTATCCGTGCTCTACCTACTTTCAAATCCCTTCCTTCTCCTATTCCAAGTATTAACCATACCAGGTCAATTGAACAGTTGTGTCGTATGTTTGCTAATATATCATTAACACAACTACCAGCAACTTGTTTACATAGCAGCCTCCACAGTACCACCGCACTCTACGTTCAATGACACTACCTTACCTTCGTGGTCACAAACAGAAACACCAGTATTCGCTCGCACTTACTTCTACCACAGCAAGCGCTGGTTCCGTCTCACGCCTTTATGTCCCACACTCTCTGCGCACTTTCTACGTGTGCACGCCTTTACTACACGCGTTATCTGTGACCCATAGCATGACACATTACACCGCACCTAATTTGTAGTACCACGTCACCTGGTCTTGTTTATATTGAAGCGGCAACTACGTTTTTTTCTTCCAGTCGTTTTTTTTTGTTCCAGGAAAAGACACAGTGTGGGGTTTGGGTCTCCCAACTCCGAGGCCACATCTGTCCTCCAGGTGAGGCTAGGACAAGGGAAAGAAGCGGTTCGGCCCGCGCGACGGTACCATCCCGGTATTCGCCATGTGGGACTGTGGTTAATCAGACACAATCTTTGTCTTCCTAACGTGCGTTATTCACGCACGACTATTGTTCACCCTTTTCACGAATGTGTCCACAGTATTTTGTGTTACTTGTTCCCTTTTCTTGAGTCTGAATAGCTTTTTATATATTCTTCTATATCCGCTAACTCAACTTTCTCCAGAGCTGGCAACACTACGTTCCAGATGTCAACCCAGTTAATGGTCTTTCCTAGTCCTTGATGCTCTTCTTATGGTTGGTAAGTTCCTTTTGGTTGGCTTTCTTTCCCTCTTTGCAAGATATTAACTTTCACTGTCATTCCTGTCTTTCTCTAATTTTGCCTGTCTTTCTGTGCCTGATTTCCTGTCTTCCTCTTTGTTTTCTCATTTTTTTAAAATTAACTTCTCATTGATAACGAATTCATTCTACATAGTAAGAATCTCTCTAATGCATAAATAAAAGTGAAAAGCAAATATTCTCAAAATTGAAATATCCCCCCCCCCCCTTCAAGTCTGTTTCAATTGAGAATTTTACACATTGAGTCACTTCGCAAGCAGTAATCATCAATAACTCACAGCATAACATGACGCCGCTGGTAGAAAAAGTATCTAATCTACTCTTAACGCAAGTATCTATCATCTATTAGTTGTAATACATAACACAAAAAAGATAGAAGAGAAAGCAGTATGAAAATGAAGAAAAAAAAGCAAGATAACATACATATCTGGATTTTTATACATATCCATGGCAGTTCTTCTGACGTCGTAGTCAAACAATATGAATGCGTAATAGTAACGTGTTCATCTTGCTTTTTTTCTTCATTTTCATACTCCTTTCTCTTCTATCTTTTTTGTGTTATGTATTACAACTAATAGATGATAGATATTTGCGTTAAGAGTAGATTAGATACTTTTTCTACTAGCGGCGTTATGTTCTGGCAGAAGTACTCAACTCTCAAGTTCATCATTGCAGTAACAAACGTTTGCCATTCAAGTCTGTCCTAGGAGACATAAAGCCAGTTTTCATCACAAACATCAAACCGTCACTTTTAATTTTGTCCTCCCATCAATGCCTTAGTCTTCCCAATGACCTGTCACCCTCCGGCTTCCCAATCATAATGGAATATAATATCCGTTTATATTTTCAGTTTAAAATTTCCCTATATTAACTGCGAGGCTAGAAGGTTCAAAACTAATAGAAGCTTGCGTTGCCCGATTCTAAGCGAATTCTTATTTCTTCCGTGACTTCGTTTTCGCTCCCACATATTTAAATTTGTTTATTTTCTCTATGATTTCTATTTTCTTAATCCTCTCTTTTGGCTTTTTATCACATATCTTGTTTTTACTAAGTTCACTTTTATGCATATCTTCTCGAAAGCTTCTACTATCATTTTGGTGTTATTTTGTAATGCGTCTACCCAGATAGCACCCAAACTTGCAGCAAGTTTGTACAATGAGCTGAGATCTCTGAAATGCAAAGGGCTGAACTTAGGTAAAATATCTTACATGAATGTTTCGTTTAGCCAATTATGGAAAGCAAATAAATAGAGTTTCCTCCCCCTCCAACGTGTAGAATTTGCTCAAGCAGTGATTGAAAGAACCTGTACAGAGAGAGAGACACGCTTCCTTCCCTGCTGAAACTTACTTCTTCGGCCAAGAGCACGAGCTCCGAAAATAGAACAGAACTTCCGTAAATAATAATAAGCATTTTACCCACGAAGCTAGAAAAGTATGAAATGCACACTCCAGTTAACTGAGAAATAACACAATGTGACTAGTAACATAAATTAACACAATACGAGAGATATAATAATTGTGTAACTGGTTTTCAGCGTTCTTTGTGGTGTAGTGGAAACAAAGAGTTTCAGAGTTAAATCTGACGTTCAAGTCCTCTTATATTAGTATTACTTTTTTTTCGCACTTTCATTTTGCATATAACAGGTGCAAAATGTGAATATTACATAAATAGTTTAAATTGCATTCCAAAACTTGGATAAATGAGCGCACAAAAATATGTTAGACCGCCGATTTTAACACTAGAAACTACGTTAAGTGATGGAGGGAATCCAGCGAACATGTAAGTTAATATCGCCAGCCGCCGAGTTCAATCCAGATCCGCCGATGACACAAGTGAGCATATAAGATGAGATATTACTGCCGTTATGGCAATTATTTATTACCGGCATTATTATTATTATTATTATTATCGCCCCACAATAATCTTATGCGACACTCTAACAATCATACACATTGCTTAAATACATATATCGGGTACAACTTCGAGTGTGATGTACTAAATCGGCACCGCTTATGTCATTAGGTGTCGAGTTATTACGTCATTTGTGACGATGCCGCCTTTACTTGGAGCGCCTGTAGCTACGAAACAATGCACATTTTTGAATTTCTTCAAAGGAACATTTTTGTTGCTTTAATATAATCAGGTACGGAAGTTTGTACCATTATTACGGGAACAACATTATATACATTACGTTGTGTGTGAATTTGAATGTATTTTTAAAGTTTTAGTCAACTTTGTCTATATATAAAACAAAGAATGAGATTAAGGATTTATTTCTACATTATGTTATAAAAGAATAAAACAAAGTCTTATATTCTCGCTTTAGATTAGGGTAAGGTTATATTAGATTATGCTATGGTAAGGACCGTTGTTTCTTTTTTCCCTTTCCTTTCAAACATTGTTGAGATCAACTAATTCATAGAAAGTTGCCCTAAAGCTATTTATTCCTGTTTTATTGATCGCTGTAGGAAACACTCACAGTGAGCAACTACACAACACTTTTTATCACAAAAGGTCCTTTAGCAAACCTAAACATAACACATTTATTCGTTTTAAATTACGAAATAGCATTTGTGAAAATTCCGCGCGAATGTTGCTCTGGCTGCTTGAGGCACAAATAAAGATGACGTTACAGATATTCGACAATAAAATCAGGATAGAAGGTAATCGGCTGACGAAACCTTCTAGTGTGGTGCTTGATTCAACGAAAGGCAAAGAGGGAGAGAGAAGGCAGAATAGATATCTCATTCGTATCCAGAAGTAAATAAGCGAAACTTTCGTGTAACTTGGGTGGCCTACGTTGCCAATTTTGCATTTTAGGAAATAAAATCGCTCATTGTACGAGGTATAGCATTGCATGTTCGCACGAAGTTTGGCATTGCAAGTCTGCAAACTTGCTTCAATTTTGCAGCAAACTTGGTAGTTGAGAGGGAACAAAGTTGCTACAAACCTGTCTTAAACATCAAGCCTCTGGCGGAAGAAATGAACTGTATGGATTGGGGCTCGAACCTACCTCAGTAGCACGCAAACTTCTTTTTAACGTTGATTGTTTTATTTATTTCGTTCATAAACCGTTATCGGTTGAAAAAGTACGTTTAATTTTAAATCATATTTCAACAAAGACTTGATATTGTTGATAAAATATTAGTTCAACGCTGATTCAACTGTTATTTTCAACTATGGTATAGATTTCATTTCATGAAATTCTTTCTAATGTAATTGAATAAAATTTGTAATTAAAAGCTAATTGAATGCTATTAACTATTATTTTGTGTCCTCTTTTGCATGTTGAAAACACATTGAATTTCAATCTATATTTCAATGAAAATTTAATTTCGTTGATAGGACGTTAATGTGACGTGTTTTTACATTCTTTTTCTTTACTTCAGAATGGTTGGTGGTGTCCTCAAATCTTGCAACGTTAATTTAATCAATTTCCTGACGTCATAGAATGATGCAATTTTGCACAGCGACTTAAGTCGGCTGACAGTACAATATTACATTGTTACTTTAATATGTTTTTATATACGTATTTATATATTTTAAAAGGATATTTTAATATGGACTTCTTTATCTTAAATAAATACTAGCCTTCAACGATGTTGGATTTGACTGGTTGCAGAATACTTTAGGTTTGGATCGCAAAACATTAGCTTGAGAAAAAAGTATCCGAACACCGAAACAACTCGAAATTAGAGAATAGCCCGTCACCGGGAAAAACGCGTTCTTTTTTATTTAAAGTGACTGGGCAAACTCGTAGTAGGCTGAAATCATGTATTCAAAGTTAGAAACACCCGCCTTAAGTCGGGATCTTATTTCAGCCATGTTTTTGTGCCATAGCATGTACCCCCTCTTGAATATTTTCATTTTTTTTGTTTGCTCTGGAAGCTAAACAACACATTCGAGGAAAGAATGGATGTGATTTTCGAAATCCTCGTTATTTGTTTAGTAAAATTAATGGGTGAGTTACCCCAACCTTCCATTTTTTAGGTTCGACAGACTAGGTATTGCAGATTGATTTCTTTTTTCAATTTCAAGAACAAACAAATAATAAAATACTTTTTACAGACATCCTTTTTTAAAAACAATTCGTACTGAAAAGTAAAAAATAATTATGTTTATGCATACGTAAAAAGAAAAGCATTGGGCACGCCAACTCAAGAATTTATAAAATGACTGTAGGTGAAAGTTCGTACCATGTTTTTCTTTTTACTCATTCATAAACAAAATTATTTTTTTTACTTTTAAGAAATAAAGAAAAGTATATCTTTAAAACGTTTTTTTTAACTTATTTTTTAACTATTATATTGAATTATACCCTAGATTATTTCCAAGTTAATTGCATAGAAATTGTGCTTTAAAGCGAATAGAATAAAATTAACTATGTTTCTCATGTTATCATTTTCATGTTGAAAACAGATTAAGTATTAAACTATAATTCAACGAACATTTAATTTAGTTAATAGGACGTTAATGTGACATATTTTTAACTTTCCTTTTCAACTATGACATAGATTAAGCTTTATCTGCTTTTCCTAGGCCACATATTACACTTATTAAGAAATACAAATTTAACAGTGCAGCGATGGTCAAAGTGTTAAAGAAGGAAAAATGCGCATAACAAAGAAAGAAGGTACTAACATTTAATGCACATATTTTCAACGTAAGTGTGTTACTGGGGTAAATCCTTCATTTTTGTGTCCGTCACTCTAACCCTAACCACTGCTGTATGGCGTCACTCCTTACTAGTCCTTTTATGTTACGAAGACAGTTTCTGAAATAAATGAACGGATATAGGCTGAAATTCGATCCTGTTTTAAACTCAAGTAGCACATATACGTATTTTCAGCATTGATTTTAGGTTCGTTTCGTTGATTAACCATGGGTTGAAAAAAAATACGTTTACTTTTAAATCATATTTCAACAAAGAGTAAAGACGTCATTGCGTTGATAAGACGTTAATACAACATGTATTCAATATTTTCGTTTTAACTATGGTATAATATATTTTGTTTAATGCATGTCTTACTAACGTTATGTCAAAAAATATAATTAAAAACTAATTGAATGACACAAACTAATTTTGGTGTTTTCATGTGCACGTTGAAAACAGGTTGAATTTTAAACCATATTTCAACGAAGTTAGAATTTTGTTGACACAATGTTAAAGGTGACGTACTTATAACAATCATTCATACTATGTCGTAGATTTCGTTTCACACTTGTATTTCTAAGTTAATTGATTAAACATTATAATTAAAAGCAAATACAATGCAAATAAATATATTTTTCATGTTTTCATTTGTATGTTGAAAACAGGTTGAATTTTAATCTAAATATGAGAACGAACAATTACTGTCAACGATACAGTAAAAGAGTAGTGGGCTCTCCAGGTGGATCCCATAGCAGCCGCTGGGATTATTTACTGTTCGAAAATTGGCACCGTATATCGTGATAAAAGCAACGGATAAAATGAAACTAAATGTGTGTATATCAATAGACAGCATTAATGCTCTGTTTTGGCCAACTTAACCCGTTTCTTTATCGTTTCTTCTCTACCATTATTCAACGTCGTATAAACCGTTGAACAGGCGGACATTTAGGTACATGAACAACGTTAACATAACGTTTCGGTAGTAACGTTTAATCCACGTATTTTCAACGTTTGTGTGCTGCTGCGGAAGTTGTGAAGCCTGTTTCGTCGATTTTTCACAAGCGAGCCTCCTCAGGAAGATCATAACTTTACTGCTCGGGTCGATGACATGTTGCATTTTTGGTCTTTGTGTTGCGTATAGTGAAAGAAAATAATAATTATCTAACTTGAACTGTTTAACTTATTTTCGGGAAATGCATATATATTTTTTTTTAATTGTGTAAAATGTTGAAAAATACAAAAGGAAGGAAAGGGGAGGAAATATGTATTTCGTTTAACAAACGAAAATAAGTTGTTAAAAGAAGAAGATATTTTTCATGGAACCCCGTTGTTCCAGTTAGTAATCCAACAGGGAAAATCACTGTTAGTTTATCACTGTAAGGAAAAATCAAGGTTAGTCCAAACTTGGTATAAACTAGCGTGGCATCTGCAAAAATTATCTTCTGTGTCATTTATAGTTGTCCAATGAGTAATAGACTGGTCTTCGCAATATCTCTTTCATGACTTTCTTTATGAAAATTGTTTAGCTACTGTAGCTTGTGATCACATTACAACAAACTCAACAACTGGAATGAAACTTGCTTGATGTATGGGTAAAGCACGAAGAATATTATGCAGAACATCTGGTTTTTCCAGTGGCGGAGGAGCATAGTGATTAGGGATCCCGTACCCTCCGAAATACAAAGAAAGCGATATTTTAAAAAAGATATTACTGCCAAGAAAGGAGATTAAATTTCATTTTGTATATTTTTACTTAAGAGTGAGTGTATTTATTGTTGCTGGCCCTTTTAAATCGAGATATTAGAATTTTGCGTGATGGTAAAACTAGTTCGTATATTAAAATGTTGTCATTGTTTAGGACATGCGTGCTAGTCGATATTGTTACTAACAAAAACCTCACGATATCACGAAGTTTGCAACAAATCCTTCGAAAACGTTTTAAAAATTGCAAAGGCTTGCAACTTACCAAGTTTTTATCCAGAAAACATGCAGATGTAACTAATTGCAGTTGCCTTCGAAATCTTTAAATTTTGTCGTATACGCTCAAAAAAATATAGACCCTCTGTTATCCTACGTTTAATGTTTGTGGTAATGACGATACACCGAATGTTACTAATTTAGTATGATTCAACTCTTAATTCTTTGTGTCTGGATAGATCCTCTTTCAGAAGTCCAAAGTAAGGAATTTGAGTGAGAAGTTCATTACGGTTTTACATTGTGCCTGTGGATATTGTATTCCAGAGTACGAGTATTATTTTTGGTCGCCATCTTCCTTTCTGGATTCAAAATTTACTTCAGACCATCTCCGTTCTGTAAGTGCTCCTACTGAGCTCTGCCACAAAACACACTTATAGCAAATTCCATTGACAAATGTTAACGTGCTTACAATATTTTGCTACTTAGCATATTATTAACTATAAAACCCTACCTGTTAAATACACTACAATATTTCAAATTAAACATTTTTGAGAAACTACAAATTCCGGCGAGGACGTTGGAGAATTTTCTTCAGTGTTACCATGCCTAGCGCTCTGATGTGTACACAGCCTCCTGTCGAATCAAATATAAGAGTGTCCTTGGTACTCCTGATACCTTGGGAGGAAAAGGTGGTCGAACGTGGAACTAACCCCCCGCCCCACCTCACTTCGTGCCGTATGTTGAGAATATATGGAGCGTTACTTCCACATTCCACAGGTTATGCATTGACCTTACCTTTATTTATATCGTAAAAGTCTGTCTGCTATTATGACAACTATTGAATAAAATGTACTACTAATATTATTACACGACATCCACACACGTGAACAACTCAGCATAATATAGGCAACAAATAAAATGTTTTAAGTCCAAAAGTGACCATATCTGAGTAATGTTATTCGATTGTCATATGGATGTAACACACCATACCCCAAAGGCAGCCCTCTCAAAATGCTATTTGCAAATTTATATCTCATTTTGCCATTTTAAACTTAACGCACTTAACGCCGCAACATAGAATTATTTGCAGCCTGTCGTGAGCATAACGCGAAAATTTTTTCGACAGGTCACAGCTCCACAAAAGCGAAATAGTGGAGGTATCCCGTTCTCTCCGCTATTTCATTTAGCTCCGTGATCCTCGATTTTAGTAGCTTTTTCTGGTACTATACGATAAATTTGTATAAGTTAAGTTTCCACAATTATTTATGGGTTCATAAAACAAAAAAAGGATTTATAAAACATATGGTGCACGCAACGTTTGAAAAGTTGAGGTAAAAAAAATAATAAGGTACGCTTTTGATTCAAACGGGGATTACGGAGTGTTTGTTGCCTATCGTTAATAAGTGAGAATATCGTAAGGTAAGTTCAAATTATTGAAACGATCTGAGCTTTGATATATTGGCCTTATTTAAAACAAGTATTTATATTCAATAACATAGGAACTGTGAAATCAAAAACTTCGTAACATTCATTTACGTGCATCATTTGCGTCGCGTATTTCACCTCACTAAATGCACTTCAAGGCATCGGAAGTTCCCGTTAGAACGGGTCAATTTAGTACTAGATCTTTACTCTGAACAACTGCAGATGATATTTTGTCATTATGCGGAAAAAATACACGGAAAAATAACAGAAAGTGAGTGCTTCTGCAGCAAGACAACGGGACACCGCATACCGCTCGAACGACCCACAAAAAGCTCCAGGAACTTAAGGGAATCGAACGTAGCATATAGGACCTCACGCCATCGGATATCTCACCCCATTTGTTTTAATCGATAACTCTGTTCCTGGTATCACGACACTTCAATAACCAAAAGGAGGTGGAAGCTGCCTTGCAGAAGCTATTCCTGCCTCGAATTGTTGAATTGTATTTATGGCCTTTAGATATCTAAGGCTCAGGCCGGGATAGGGAGGGGATAGGATTCGGGAAGGGGTCGGCCAGGGGTTATGTTGAAGGTATCATCCCAGTATTTGCCTGATGTAACTGAGGAGAAACCCTGGAAAAACCTCAGTCAGGATGGTCGGTCGCTGGGATCGAACCCACGACCTCCAAAATGTTACGCCAACACTCTACCTTTGAGCTACGGTGACTCGGTATTTTTGCCTCGAAGGACAAGAACCGGTGTCAGCACAGGATGGTTTCTAGTTTGCATGGTAGGTAGCTTTCGTTGTAAACTGAAGAATAAAGCAAGTGATTGACCAGAATATTGCAGAGCTTTTGACTCACTCTTGAAGCTTCTCCCTTTCTCTCAGAGGTACGATTAATGGTCCCTGTGCTCTATATTTGCCTGAAGTATCTTTGCTTTAGGTTTTACATTGCTCTCTGTTTAGCAAATGCTTGTTTCCAATAATTGACTATTGTAAGGACCACTAACTTATTTTCTTCACCATAGTGATGTAAAAAGGAAAAATAAAAGGCCTGTATTGTTTTAAAATATATTGATACGACCATTGTAATAGCAGGGATAACGTCCGATTATTTCCGTATTCCTACCATACAAATGAGAAGAAGGAACAAGGAAGTAGAATTGCTGTTGGAAAATTCAGGTTTTACTCAAAATAAATGTTTGAGTAGTACAGGGTTACAATGGATATACAGGGTAGTAAAATATATTGCGAGATGGAATTCATCCGGTATGACGGTCTCCAGACTAGTACCATAAGAGGTGTGCTCTCTGCTAAACTGTTAATTGAAAATTTTGTATTTGTCAGTGCTGTCGAGGCATCCAGAAGTGAATGTGAACTATTATAAAGGCGACAGATAGTGTACTAGAAAGGAAAGTAGAATCAGAGGTCTTTTTGTGTATATAGCTGCTTACTGAAGCTCGAGGCAGGTTTCGGTACAAAAAATTATATTTCGAGAACTTGGAAACATACTCACAGACATCAAAGGGAAGTTCTTCTGAAGCTTAGTCGTAATGGAACGTTCTTCAAATAAATATCTCCTTTTTTTTTAGAGAGGATGACATCGAAGTTAAGCGATGTACAGAAATTCAATTCGGGCTGTTCATGTGGATGAGCATCCTACTGAAACTATCTCAAACGGGAGAAATAGATCTTCAACTGACAACGTAGTGAAAACGCGATACTGATCTGTAAAACAGTTAGCTGTAATTGTATAATGAATCTTTTGGTTGATTGAAGGCTACCAACTGCGAACTACGTTTAGAAATCAATTTTCCGCGTTTTCGTTTGGAATCGGAGAACCTTGCGGTTATTCCAACACGACAATGTCGGTAGTTACATCTCCATTTCTACTGGGGACAGATTTCATCAGTAAGTAATACAGGTAATGCCTGCAAATGAGCAAATCTTACGGAAAAACTATGGTGTCTGTTGCGTAGATAATTTTTTGTTGATGGAGAGAAGTTCAGCATTGTCGATGAACTGAAAAATTCAATTACTCCTGCATGGTAAAATATCAGCTTTCCTCAATGAAAAGTCTTGTGAACAGCATATTTGATGCAATATATCCACGTCGTTTTGAAAAATATCTCATTGATAGGGTATTAGACAGAGTGATCGTGTTATAGTGGGATATGTGAGAACCAAGATAGTGGTGTAATTTTACCTGATCAGACGCACTGTGTTAATAATAGGAATAAGGCTTATGTTCCTTATACTAAGCAGTATAGTTAAATTAGTTAGGATAACCAGCTGCTGTTGTGTATAAAATGTTGTTAAGGTACATTCATGTTTAATAGATGAAGAAGTTTGATGTTTGAAGAAACCGAGGTCAAATAACTCATAAGAGCTACAGACGGAGTACCTTCCGTAAACAGAAAGAATCTAGAAGTGAAGCTGTGTAGATGATGTTCATAAGAATATAACAGAGAGCAAACCTACTGTGAGAGACTACTTGTCCAACATAGATAACTCTGAACTACCCCGAAGCTACATAATAAATTAGTCTCTTTGATTGTGAAGATAGGAGATTTTAAAGTACAGCGGGTTCTGTAATATTGGCTATATATTAAGTTAGGTAGCAGTATAGTTCAATAGAAGATGTTGTTGCGATTACATTTCAGATCGTAGCCCTGTAATCGACACGCAACAAAACACAGCACGTATCATTTTGCAACGGCATTTTCCTAGGTATTATACGAGTTCTTGTAATTTTATGATATGAATATAGGTACAGTAATTACATATGAGCATACGTAATTACCGTACGTTATAAAGATCTCGTGCGAGTGCTGCAATACACATTGCCCCCGAGTCGTCTTCAGATAAGACTGTTAGAGAAACATAACAGTGGTCTATAATTTTACAGCACGTTATAGATGTTATTTATCCATTAGGAAACATGTATTTTCAAGTGCAAATTGCAACGTTAGAAACTTAACAAAAAATGATATCAGTTACACTGCGCAACAATATTTGGCCAACCATGGAGTTATCTGACTTTTACAAAACACTTTCTGCATAATTCAAGTATGCTGATCACGAATATGACACTGTTTTTCCAGTGATGTCTTCAATTCACATAGCAAAAGTATCTGTCACCTCTATAACAATAGTATATATTGTGATAGATGTATATTAATACCAGTTATATTATAAAAACACTTATTGTCAAGTACCTGTCTGTGGAAAGAATAAGTATGCCATCACTGGCTGAAAACATTGATCGTTTCCACGTAGAAAACATACTATTGGAAAATTACATATGAAATGAATAGAACTGTGCAGTTGAACCTGTTTTCCTCTTACGACAGGAAGTATCCTTATGCACAAACACTACACCCAGTCTCCCATCATTGATGAATCCATCGAGCTTGATATCTCTTCTTCATTGTTTCGATGTTCTTATTCAAGCGTTTACTATATTCGTCACTTACATCACACAAGTTCATTTCGAAGACATCAGAGGTGAGAGTGAAGGAAATACACCTTCACAGACATCTTCCAGCCCATCGCATGATAGTCCTGCAAGATTTGTTCCTCAACATCCTTATAATTAGGTATGTACTATTTCTGGATTATGAATAACGTCTACAACACAAAAGTAGCAGTAGTCACGATGATTGCATGGTGATTCTTTAGGGCTTATATAGCTTCCACATCCTTAGGAAAATGAGGCTGTAGAGAGTTTTGAAAGATCGAGAAGTTAACATGATTCACACCAGCCAAAAACTCAAGTTACGTTACTAAACGAACTTTTCACGTGGTGGTCAGCTCCTAAACTGAGATGATGATATTGCAATTTGCAGTAGTGAATGAACTAGATATATTTCCACGGTCGAGTGTAGCAGTACTGAACTAAATGAGAGAGATATAGAGAAAGAGATTCTATTGAGAAAGGTAAAAAATAGCAATTATATGTGCAAACGTGCCGAACAATAATATGCATGTTTCACATATCGATAAATTATAATTAATTTCTGAAATATCTACATCTGAACAAAACTAACAACGGATTCGGGTTCATCGCATTCCAATCATTAAAACAGTAAAAAATGGCATAACTTTTTCTTGTTGCGCAGTGTTATTTCTTCTTTAAGTACATAATGTTTTAAGTACACTATAAAAAATGTATCTCTGAATTGGAAATACAAAATTGCAATTTTGTACTCCCAATTTTTTAGAGGCAGTTGTGAACCCAGAGTTGGGTTTAGAGAGGCGGTCCATTGCCTTCCAGTTCTTGGGAGGGAACAGATTAATAGAAACAAAAACGATGGTAAAATATGAATTCTTGTGTCTGTCACTGATTCTAAAGAATGGGAATATATTATACTACATATTTTTCAGAGGCAGTGACTGACCCAGAGATTAATATTTTACCTTCGTTTTTTTTTCTATTAATCTGTTCCCTCCCAAGAACTGGGAGGCAAAGAACCGCCTCAATAAACCCGACCCTGGATTCGCTACTGCCTCTCAAAAATTCTTCAGCGCAGCTGGGCTCTTCTGTGTTCAGGATGTAACCAATGATACTTCAGTAGTAGAAATAATATCATCTGTATTCGTTTCTTTTGCAATTATTTGCCTTTTACACTGCTTAGACGATTTCGTGCAGTGTTTAATACGGCTTCAGTTTTACGTAAAACTAATGATTGTTGTCTCCCAGAGAGATTGTTGACTCGAATGATGGCAATGTTCTCCATCTTGAAGAATGGTATCACGAAGCGCTCGTTGTTATAAAAGTAGCTTTTTGAATGAAGAAATGAAAAAGAAAATTTGACATTTTCAAAAAGTCCACTAAATATGAACTTCAGCACAGAATTATTAGAGTATTATAATATCGCCGCCATAATATGAAGGCTAGTTTGGTAGCTAAGTAAGTTCACCCGAAAAAAAGAAAACTAGCGAATATGCAGCATAGAAAGCTAACCAAATGAAAGCAGAAGCCAGTCTCAGTGACAGCAGATTCAAAGCAGTGTTTTAAATGGGGAAAAGAAAAAAGAAAATGCGAGCTGTGCTAAAAACGAGATAGTTCGTGTGAAGTACAAGAAAAGAAATGGACAAATGGGATATGAACTACAACAGATTTTGTTTTGCCACGGAGAACTAAATGTAATCAGGTGTAAAATTATACCATTCCCCGTCTTAAAGTTCATGTCATTTACCTTACTGCACCAGTCGCTATATTCTTCCTTGTGCAACGGACAGAATACATTTCAAATCAAACTGGGCTACAGATAGCGATGATATAAACTCCATTATAAAGTCTCAATAGTTTTTTTAAGTTACAATATATTTGGTCTGAATTTAATTCAAACTAATTTAAACGTGCAGTGAAAAGAATACGCTAGATTTTCTATACGCTCTTAAGTACGTTGTCATTGGATCTGCCTTAAGTTTTTACAACGAACTTATTTGTGTTTGTTTTAGAACGCAACGAAGAGTAAAGCTGAGTTCCATCTCCATACTCATCTTCAGAAAGGTCAAAAGTATCGCTGAATATTTTACCCTCCTGTGAAGATACTTGAGAGATGTTGGAGATTATATCATTTTGTAAAATATGAGCTACTTCTTTGATATTCATGAAAACCAAAAAGGTGATAAGAATTCCCAGATTATTTTACATACTCCCACCCCACCTTTGAAGATATTTTATATGTTGGTTTAGCTCCTCTTACCTGAGAATTATGTTGTAAAAAAACCAACGCATATACAAACGAGAGGGATACAAGAGTGTTTTGGATAATTTTTACAAGGGAGTAAAAGCTCTCTTGATATAAATGTATCCCACTATATTTCCTCAGTGTGCCTGTGCTGTCTCCCAGTGCTTTCTTTCTTTCAGCAGCAAACTTCAACACTAGACCAAAGAACCTGCTTTCAAGTTTTAGTTTACAACGACTCATAGACCCGTTCGTCTCCTCCTAACGTTTTGGCCCTTTGCCGTCTGAAATGAGCAAAATTACCATCAACGTTTGATTTCATATCTGGTTACCTTATGGTCAAGGAGTGCAATTTGAAAGTACAAATTTAAAGGTGCTTAAAATGCAAAGTTTATTTCAAAGGACTAGCTGACTAAAAAATAACAGCTACCAAGACCCACGGGTTCTCTTTCTTTTATTAAGGCTACTTAGTACCGTAGTTAGCATCTTGCGATTGCAAACTGAGTCAAGATATAATAAGAATAAAATTCTCTCTCACATAAGGAACTGCGAAAATACAACGTAATCTTTCATTTTATTTAAATTTTGTTTTCTTGAACTTGTTTGGTATACGGAATAAACATATCCTTTATTTTCTACTGTAGTTTTCATAGATTGTTAATCTACTTCAACCAAACAAAAAGTGTATACACAAATTATGATATACAAAATTGTGGAACTTCTACATATTCAAACCTTACCACGTAAGGTAGTCCTTCTCATAAATTCATTCCTCTTTTATCCAAACAATTTGCAATTTCTCCAGGATTTGCAGAGCACTAATTTTCCTGGAGAACTTACAAAATTGTTATACAACCTTATCTTTATGTTTTGTCAACCTCATTGTGTAATTGGTGGAAGCACTAAAGAGAACTAACTGTTCAGTGGCAGCATACTTCATAATCGGAAAGTTTCGCATTTAAACATACATACGCATTCATTCGATGATCCTTCCTTCATTTTGCTGGTGACTCTGGAAGTGGTATATTCCCAATCAGGGACAGTAGCAGACTAGGATGGTAATCTGATTAATGGTTATTACAGCTTTACCCTCATTGACTGAGACGAGCTAAAACGTGAAATTAAACAACAATAATAATTTTATTAACTATGTTAAAACAACAATGCTCACCTACGATGCAAAACAATGTCCCCTCGGTAATAGTAAACAATATTTATGAATATTGTGACCTTTACAAAGTTATTAAAATATAACGGAAGAACTGTGTTAGAAATAATCATGATTACAAGGAACAATTAGTATGTAGATCTGGCATTGACGAAGTTTGCAAGACATAGTAAAAAAATAGAATTCTACTTATGATTTACATTGATTATAATGTTTTGGATAGAATACTGTATAATTGAATGATTTAGAAATAAACATAAATAAGAGGCTGGATGTATTCATTAAAGTCTGTATACCTTTTACGCCTAGCTGAAAAAAATAATCAGAAACACAGGAAAGTGCGAAGTACTAAAACCAGGCCAAAGAGAATAAAACAACTTTGTAAATTTCAGCACTTTAATTAAGTTATGACAATAAATAAACAAATAAATAAAGTGAATATCTTCTCAGTAATATTTATAAATAACAAATGACATGCCGTGAGTAAAGATCTGTATAATAATGATTATTTACCCCTTAACATTAAGATTCTACTGTTTCTAAAAGACCATGAAATAAGTTCAAAATTCGTAATACTGTGTTCTTAGTTTATTGAATTTTGTGTTTACACACTCTGATATAAAGTCCTGCTAATAAAATATTAGTCACTTCCTTGTCACACAAATGGCTCTTGGATCCTTCAAGATCACTTTTTCAGAACATTTCCTGTATTTTAATAGAATTTTAGGTAATTTCCTGTTTAATCATTTGTCTAACTTCATCAGTATTTTATTAATAAAACATTAATTGCTTCCCTTAACAATAATATGTTGTTCACGTATCTTTTGCCTCACATATTAGTTTAAGAATTTTAGTTTCGGTTGTTGTAACTAAATAACAATAAGAGATATATAAAGGTTTAGGTATTAAATAAACCAACACAAGCTTTTATACAGCGGCTTGATTTATAATGTTCTGGCTAAGTAGAAAATAATGCATTTGCCTTACCTCTATACATTAACATAACCTTACATCTAATGGTAAATATAAAAGTTGCAATATAAAAAGGACTTTTTTTTCACGATTAGAAACTACCCATGTCGATGACCGCTGGTCAAGAATTACTCATCATATATTACAATGATAAACATAAATCATCTCTTTAGATGAAAACTACGTTTGATTGGACAGTTACAATAGAATTTCTTTGCCAATATAGTGCTGAGTAAACATAATTTATTTTTGTTTGAGTACTTATTGGCACATCTAAACTCGCCGAAATCGACCCTACAAAGACTTCTATCCCATTACATATTTATGTTTCAAAAATACACACACAATATATCAAGTAATGTCTGCTAGTCCTTTCGTCTAAAGTTGCTATGCATCAGTAAGGAGGTCCATAAAACAGTCTTTTAACGACCTCACTCAACAGGGAAGACCAGCAGCAGATGGACCAAAGACTAGACAATCTTTAACCTTTGTACTTCAATGTTCCAAGTACAACGGACATCGATGCACTCCTGTAGAATATGAATATATTGCAATTCTCTTTGGTTGTTGTTATTAATGAATAAAGTTGACTGCATTTTGTGTGGGATGGTGAAAAAACAGTGACGAGGGTCGATATACCATTGGTCAATTGACAGCAGGTCAAGATCCCGGATCTTTCAAGAAGACTTTAGATTGAGAAACAAAGAGTAAGAGAGAGAAATCGTCATATGAGTAAAGATTGTAGGTCATTTTCCTCTCCCAGCGGGTGTTACTTTGTTATTTGTGTTCACGAAGTGTAACTTGGATCTCTTTCACTTTTTATTATATCTTATTTTTTTAGTGGCCACCAAGAGAAAAGTCCGTCGACAGACTTACCGTCTTTCCTTATACCCCAAATTGAAGTGATGACCTAATGGGCATTATGTATGTAAAGTGCTTTATATTCAACTTTCTGACAGGCTTTACTCCATAGCCAGGCAGCTAGCTTTGCACGCACCGTATAAAGTATATTGCCAAGAACAGAAAGATATTCTTTTTTCTATTCGCGTATAAAAGAAAAGAAGCACTTTTTAATAGAACTGGTTTTCCATTGTACTACTATTAAAAGATAGCTTGAGAAAATTTTCCTTTTGGAACTTCCTATGTTAACAAGACGTTCTCTTTTGGAGTGTTTGGCGGCACCTTTGTTCTTTCGGCGACACGAAGCGGGCACACGATCTGACCACGAAGCCATTCCTCACCTGTCCGCGACGAGATTGACCTGCATTTTTTTTATATGTATATATATTCTGTGCTTCCATGCAACGTTAAATGAATTCCTCCAGCGTCTACCTATTGTGTTTCTTCTTTATGGCAGATAGTCATCTTTCAACTGTTAAAGCTTTTCTCTATCTTCTTCTTGTCTTGCTTCTTGAAATGAGTACTTTTACAGTATAAGCATATACTTTGCCTTACCAGCGAGTAAAGTAAATGCGATGGGACTACCATTTTATCTTTCGCTTCTGTCTTTTAAGGAAAATTTGAAATTCTAAGTGTTAAAAGATAAGTTCAAAAACCTGCTACTTTGAATGATTCCTCTATTATTCAAAAAATTGTCTGTGTAATGCTGTGCATATTCAATAGATGTTTCTTGTCTTTAACTCATACCGCAAAATCGTGATGTCATCAATGGTTACCTATGATTTTCTACCGTTATAGCCATATTATGCGTATAATGATTTTAAAGAATTTTTTACCATACATGCATAAAGATCTATTGTCCACAAAACATCTTTTGCCGTATCGTATCTACCCAACAAACAATAAACTTTGAATGTTCCTCGGAAAATGTAAGAAATACGCAAGCCTTAACATACTCTGATGTAGTTAACATCAACTTAACGTCAAAAATCCATTGTCAAAATTAAGATATAATCAAATTTGATATTTGAATTTAAAAAAATATAAGTTACCTACAATTTATGATATGCGTAATAAAAGTTAGAAACTTTGACATTCATTTAGATGAATATACATACTAATGACACTATTTTTTTTAACAAAATTAAAACAACATACAATTTCATTTATTCTGGTTCAAATATGGAATATTCAAATATTCTTTGAATTTGAATTTAATTTCAAGGCCTTTAGGCAACCTTGGCTCAGGCGATGAATTGGTG
This sequence comes from Lepisma saccharinum, assembly GCA_022664845.1. Taxonomy (NCBI): domain Eukaryota; kingdom Metazoa; phylum Arthropoda; class Insecta; order Zygentoma; family Lepismatidae; genus Lepisma; species Lepisma saccharinum. Next base: position 29,141 of record JAGDQP010006969.1, on the reverse strand, counting down.
GAATGAAGAAAGTGGGGAACCCCAAGAAACCTCATGTACATGGTGTTTATCCACTCCAAAACCCACATGGCACGAGCAAGGATCAAACCGACGATCTCAAGCACCAGAGGTGAGTGCTCTACCTTGAGCCACCGTGGCCTCAAATATTCTTTGACAATAATCAAGCAAGTTTGGAAGGCCTTAAAACGTATGCAGCATCGAATATTCCTTCGTGTAAACAATACCTCATAATGGAAATTATCTTCTAAAGTTTAAAGAAAACTAAGTTAATAAATGTTTGGCAAGGATAAAAGTTAAGTACACTTTGACGAAGCTGAAATCTATCCAATATTGAATTCTCCGATGATTACAAAAGTTTTGAATTTCCACTATTTTCAGCACATTTACAGTGAAGGCTATGTATCATTGAGAGTTGTTCAAGGGAGATTTTGCACCCAACTTAGAAGTTTCTTTTCGAAAGTTAAACTTACAACGGCACCCCCAACAGGTAATGATCCCAAAAGTGGATCACACAGACAAATAGGGTCGCCAGGAGCCTAGAGTACCCACGCAACGCATCTAACCTAACCTCTAGCTCCAAACATTTTCTACACCCCAGACGAGCGGCGCAGAAATGCCTTCCAGATTTAAGAATATCTGGGAAAGAGGATTCCAGATCCTTGTGATCACTGTAAAAAAAATTAATTTAGATCGAGGGAGGAAATACCGGTAAGGCGACACCTCCAATCTTTTAATTAGATCGTCAGTTCATACTCTGAAGTACCAGCTGGTTCAGATTAGCGACAGATTAAGAAGGAAAAACGCAAATCTTTACTTGGGAAATAATCTCAAACGATGATACGCAAAACGACTCATATGTGACTCATACTATGTCTTTACTCACTTCGAAGTCTACAGGGTGGCAAAAGACCATGTCTTACCTTTACCTTAGTAGGGCCCACACCTGTAGTCTGGAATCGCAATTCCTGAAATAAAGACGAACGAACACAACGAATGACGGTCGCAACTCAGTCCAAACGTAGTGTCATGACGCAAAACGCAAATAATATATATTAACACAAATCACATGCTGGAGTCACTTCATATTTCAACGCAGAAATAACCAGAAATTCAATATATAGTTCCTTTCCCAAGTCATCACTTCTCAGCTGGCGAAAGAATCCTACCACTGGTCTACAGATTTATGAACCGATCTAATCTAATTAAAAATCACATTACTTAAAACGATAGGTTTACCGAAACACAGAAATAATGAGTATCAATTGCTGTCAACTTCACGTAACAATTCATAGCTAATTTCCAATAGATATTAAGTTAAACATTAAATAACTCACTGCACTTTTTAAATATTACCAAACACTGTAAGAGGATTATGAACTAATGCCTTATATCGTACTTGGTTAACTGAGAGGTTTCTACACTACGTTCACTGAACATAAACTCAAGATTGTTTTCGAAGAAATATAAAAATTTCATAATTTCAATTTATTGCTTAGAATGTACATATTTCACGCTTTCGGCTATGATAATTTTATCAGAATCTGAACAGAATTACTGTTGCATTGTAAAACAAACAAATTTGAATCGCTGGTATACATGAATTAAGCCGAACTGAAAGTTATGTAGTCACACGTAAATGTCCATAATTTCTGTAATAATTAACAAATTTCATTGATGTTTTCACAAATTATTTCCGAAATATTGTTGTACAATTTGGAAAAGTTTTAGTACAGTATTACTTACACGAAAGAAGTTCTAGTCCAAAATGCATGATAATTAAAGAATCACTTTAACCTTAATATTTTCGTGACGTCATTACAGACGATTACTACGTTATACAAAAGACGTTCTGAATAAATTTTGAAAATACAAAATATTGTTATAAAATATGATTTTTCATTGGAGAATAGTGGCTGGAGTTGAAACCAAAAATTATCGAACCATGTCGAATAAATTAAAATTTACTATTAGCGTCAAAACAGTACGCAAAAATAATCGAGCAGACATGTTGCTAATTTGATCAAGTAAGAAAAATATGCGGTAGCTGTCAAACATGGCTAACCGGGAATTTCGAATAGATTAGGAAAACTGGAGACGATAAATTGGCATTTGATTATTGAAAACTAACGGACCGATATTTATAATGCAAGAATTCGGTCAATAGCGGCCCCATACTAAAATTTAGAACATATTATACAATTAATAAATAATCTCAAAACAAAATATATAATTTAATGAGGTGAAAATTCCGAAATTATTATGTTGAAAAAGTCCTGATAGCACTTGTATCGGTTTTTATTCTTCTTAATACGATATATTATATTCTCCGGTACGGACGAAATCAAAAATTATATTAAATTTAGTTTTTACATCTACCTTTCGTAGACAGGGCTTAGGAAGTACAGGTGATGGAAAGCCCATGCATCTGGTCGCTTCGGTTTAAAAATTGGAACTAAACTAACATGGCGTGGGAGAGCAGTTCTCCCAGCAAACGGAGAAGAAGGCTGATTCACACCAATCAGCAAAAAACAAGTCACGAAGCATTGACTAGGGCCAATCAAAAACAAGCGTTAGATCCAAGTCATTGCTGCGTGACTAACGAAAACCTGGATGGATAACGATAAAAATCCAAAGAAAAATCCAAGCGGAAAACGCTCAAAGAGTCTAAAACCAACCAAAGAGAATGAGCTAAAGAGAACACACTGAAATAAAACAGAACGGAGACTAAGAAAAATAAAAGGGGAGAAAAATAAAAATAAAAATGGAACAGCAACTAGGCTGTTACAAACTCACGTTAAAGAATTTGAACAAAGTTTTATTTGGTGATGTTTCCAAGTACGGAACACTGAAACTTTAAAATACTGAGCGTTGAAGGGTACTGCTACAAATTTCAAAAGATACCATGCAGAATATTCTTAATTTAAGACTGTGTATTTGTATCTAATTCACAAGATTCTGTATAAAAGTACCATAAATTTAGATAGATCTGTCCCAGGTAATTGTCAGTTTTTCCTTCAATTTTACCAGACAACTATAACAGATGATACCGTACTTTATTTGAACATATAAATAGTTTTTTTTCCTTCTCTACAGTAAGAAAAAACATGAGAAAACCAATGTTTTTTAAGTATTCATTGCCTATAGTTTATCCCTGCGAATAAACTAGCAACAAAGTCTAGTAAATAAACAAAGATAATAAAATATGAAAGCTATACACGTAGTAACATGTACTCCCTTTGCTCGAGTAGAACCATTACTGGTTATATCCATCGAGAATACGAAGACATTGAACGAGTGTCAAATAATTATTTGTGGTCAATGGAGTTTAAATTTGCCAAGACCGGAACAGAGGACATACTCAGTTTTTGCCATCGCGATGTTGGGCTGCGTTATCCTAGTAGTACCATAGACCTCAAGGTCTATGCTAGTACGAACCTTCCCTACAGTGGAGCTAGTATAAAATGGCATAAATGGTCCGCGACGAGGTATGTGTACGCCGTACTTCACTTGACCACACCCTGGTGACTTTCAGGACTTCAGTATCAAATTTGAGAGATGCATATTAAATTGGAAATATTGAAGTTCTAATGTCAAACCAATGTATTAGAAGAAATGATTAGTTGAAGCGTATTCGCTAACAAACGCCTATGTTACATTTTGCCTGTATTGAGAAAAACGGCAAATAAATTGAAACTTGTCCGCAGAGCGGTGTGGCGCTGAATGATGTCACATAGGCTTTCATTCCATCAATCCAACCCAACATACTGTTTAAAACGGCTACCTTTTCGTAGCAGTGATAGCAGTAACTTCTATTTCAAAATACCTGTTACAAATACTAGTTTAGGAAAAACCTTTCTAAATGCGAGTTATTTGTTCCCAAGTTAAAAAACAGTGTAAAAGCCCCATTTAAGACTAACTTAATTTTCTGTAGCTTCTTATCTGAATGACAGAGTGATAAACTGCCGTTAGGACTTGGTAGAGAAGTTCATATTATAACTGTCGGAAAACCATTGTACGTGATTATCAGAGCTTTTAGAGATTCAGTTACATTTCTTTTAGCGAATGATTAGTATAAATATGATTAAAAGTGAATAGTTAGTTGAAATTCCTTCTGCTATAAATGAGAACTATTTGACCGTACAACCGAGGAGACTAATAAGAATACGTATTACGTAATAACTGCTTCCGATTAAATTTATTTATGAGCTTTTGGCAACTTTGGCTCAGGTCGGGATGAGATAGGTAGAAGATAAGGAAAGTATCAGCCAGAGCTTTACGTACTGTAACACCAGCATTCGATTTGTACAATTCCCAGAGAGGGGGAAGAATTAGTGAAATATGTACTATACGGTATTTTGGAATCGTCTATATCCCAGGATACAGGTATGTATATGTAAACAGAACCAGGGAAGGTTTTCGCAGAGCGGGAAATCGCAACCATCCTCTGCTACAAATCGAACACTGCGTAACATCGCGGCATACCCCTGGTGAATCCGAGGGAGAGGCTGGGAAACTTCGGACGCGAACTTTGAATTCGAATATTTAATTTATGGCCTTCAGTCATCGGGCCGGGATAGAGAAGGGGAAAGGATGCGGGAAGGTGTCAGACAGGATAGAAGTTGAAGGTACCATCCGGCATTGTCCTTGTATGACAGGAACCTCCCTAAGAAACTCAGTCAGGACGGTCGGTCACTAGGATTGAACCTACGAGCCCCCGAATGGTAAGCCAACGCTCTACATCTCAGTTGCGGGCTTCAAACCAGCGTACCTACCCATGACCGATCTGAAGGCCGCGCATAAAATATTACTATTAGTATATGGTATATGAAACAAAATAAGGTATTAGGAGAGTACTGTCCTGTTTTGTTTCTGCTGATAATGGACAGATAAAGAAAATGATGACTCGATCGAGATAGAACGTCATCCCACATCATCTCACCGAGAACGGAACCTGGGTCACCGGTCCGATGCAGTATCCACAGCGCTAAGCAGGCCTTGCCAGTGGGGCTTGTCAGTGTTCTTTATGGAGCACTGCTTCATGACTGAGCCATGAGTAAAAACATGTGGTGTTACGCGGCCGGTATTTCCTTCCCAGAAAGACTCCTAGAAATAGAAGTAACAGCTTGCACCTGCTTTTTTCATCGATGTGCTGTTGTTTATAGCCCTCGCGAAGTTTGGAGAAAAGTAGCAGTAGGAGTAGCGGCTACTTTTCTTCAGTCGTAGCAGTGATAGCAATTTAGCCAAAGTAGCAGTAAATAGTAGCTGCTACGCTATTTTATTTTTGCAAATTCCTATGTGGTTTAACCGTCAGGGAAGGGCATGTAACTTCTGTTCCACTGTTTTTATAGTGCATTTAGCGCCAGAAATTTCTGAATACCGAGGCCATTTGGAGGTAAGGGGGAAAACAAGAAAAGTCAATTTTCGGGTTCGGTGACCTTTTTGTTGATGAAAAGTGGTGCTATTGAACGGAATATTCCATACGTGCTGAGACATAGAACTATCCATGGAAAATGCTTCAAAAGGAGTGGCGAACTATTGTGTCTTATTGCGAACAATAAAACACGTTTTTCTCGAAAAAAAAAAAAACATTTTTGTGACATTCCTTGCTTTTTCACCTTACCCTTCACGTTGTAATATGCTCATACCAAGTACAGATGCATATCAAGGACACATCAGACTCCTTTGTGTCGTAAATAACGCCATTTTGACCAAAATGTCACATCGACAGTGCACTTGCGGATGCTTTCCTCATCTTGAATTGTACTAGAAGTTCTCTCAACACTGGTGATTGGTGATTGCATGACGATTGATGATTTCTGTATTCATATTCTGGGAAACCAGAAGAGCCTACAAGATGTGGGTCAATTGTGTTCATTGGGATCATTGTTAATCATGATAGAAAATTTGTTAAAGCCGAGCAAGAACCTAGTTTTCTAATACACTTGTGGACTGTTACAAAAATTAATACTTATTTCATTATAGGCAACTACTTTTACTATGCCTACAGATTTTACCTTTAATAGCATTCCTATCAACGCACTAGGGAAATTCCTAGAGAAGATAGTGCTAGATTAATCAGTGTCAAGTGTTGTTATAAATAAACTAGTTAACTGCGAATTATTCATATTTTCTGTTTCCTGTTTCCTCCTCCTTCTTGCCAAGCCATCAATTTTTCAAAAAAGAATATTATCAGTATCGACATTCAGCAGTTTATAAAAACTAAATAATTGACTGTAAGTGAAAGAATATGATAGAGTACCATCTTGCGTATCTATATTTCACGTCTTCGTGCCCTATCCCCCCGCACCTCCCCTTGAAACTAACAACTATTATCAACTATTGTCTCCAGAAATATTTTCGACATACCCGTTTTCTCTGAGTCAATATACCACTGTAGCAATCCTGTTATTCCTGTGATGATTATGCTTTTAAGGACAATTAAATCAGTTATTAAAGAAATGGCACATGTACCATTGCAATATTATAGCACATGTGTCGTTTCTTAAATAACCGATTCAATTGTAATTGTTGTAAATGTAGCTGCATACGTCCATAAAGCAAATTAGTAAAATGCGGAGAAAATTAACTAGCAAATCTTTCGTGAAATCCCCCTTCAAGGTAAGAACGCTACCTTTATTAAGTCATTCAGGTTGCCCATCTCTCACGGTGTTGAATAATAATCAACCGTAAAAACGATATCTGTTAAAAGTAGGTTCCTATCGTTTCGGCCTACCTATTATTATATTTATTGCAACGATAGCACAACGTTCTTCACAGAATGCAAAACTTTTATTCAAAATTTTTTCATCCATGCAAACGTTAAATGTGTAAGTGAAAGGAGAACTAAACGTGTTGTGGCGCAATGTGGAGGTATTTTTGTTTGAAAAAATACACTTATCATCACCTCATTCTCCCTGAAATAGAGGTGTAGATATCACGGTACTGACCGTAATTTTGAACCCCAAAATACGAGGGCTCTTTCTTTTATTTTAAAATTCATTCTAACTACTACAGACTAATCTATAAATATTTTTAAAAAGTAAAATTCGATCTATGTCTAATTAATGGAGATTTTTCTCATTATGACGGTAATGAAACTACATTTATAGTGTGCTATTACTAAGGACATCGCTACTGGATTTGTGTAATCTTCAGAGACTAAGAAGAATGACTGAGATATGTATTTTAGTCTCATTCATATTTAGGACTAGTAGGTTTCTGCACAAGAGTGAAATGGTAGCCATGATCCCCGAAAATCGAATACTGATCATGGTGACAAAACTAACAACAGTGACGGCGTAAGGCAATCTTGGGACCGGGGTAAGTGAACTTGATTGAGTCCCGTTTGCGAACACAATCGTGAGGGCACACCGCTACTGTTGGCCGCAATATCTTATTGGTCTTATTCCGAGTCACGTGGCAAAACTGGATGCCCAGTGGGGCCTCACTTGCCAAGACTTCTTCAAGACTCATCTTCTCGCTCACTTGCAGTAACCTATACATGAGAATGGTTATTTAGATTGTACAGAGTCATGCTTATCAGTCATTAGAGGGAAGCGCACAAGTAAGAGTGCTGAAACAGCAGACCACCATCGATGTGCTTCATTAATTAATCTTAACAAGCATTTATTCATTTACGTTGGCAACCGCGGCAGGGGCCCTTTCACAGCTGGAGTCCGGGGCGAGGGCACAGCTACCATCCCCTTACGCCGCTACTGGGTGAAAAACTGCTATAAAATGATTCAACTTAGGTATAGGAAGTTGGTGTACAGTTTTAAGTTGATAAGTTGTTCATTTTTATATACGCATACAAGAACTACAGTAGATCAGCATTTTACGTAGTGTATTGAAATATTTTGGAGACTAACGAAAACTGTAGGTTCCGTTCTTAGAATTTCGATGCTTTATATACGACGATAATTACATTTCAAACCACATGAAAATCTGTTTTAATGGATAAATAGTTCATAAATTTAAAGCACGTTCTTTATATTTTGTAACATTGTTTTACCATCAATACTACATATCTTACTCCAATAAGTGTTTACACTTGCTGTGTTCAAACTGATAAACTTCTACTTTGATTTGTTGTTGCTGACGAACAAAACTTTAGAAATGCTGCAGAAAAATCAACCTTCATATAAGCGTAGGAAATAGTGAACTCTAAATAAAACCCTTTTCACATAAAAATCGAGATTGAAAGATGTCACTCCTCCCCGTCGGTACAAACGAAACTAATTTATTGATACGTCCTTTTTAAAATGTCTGATTAAAAGCATGCGTTGTTCTGCGTCCTGTTCAACCGTACTCCTGAAAAGAACATTAATTTTCTGGGACATGTGAAGCCCTTGCTGTTGAATCATTCTAAGTGCTTTCCTTGACAAACTATCTCATCATTTTCAGCAATATCAGCACAGGCAACCTTTATTGCTTGTACATGAAATTTTATTTTTGTAGCTTCAAACCACACAACGTTCCTTCATATTTTATCTCATTATCATTTTCCTTGTTCCTGTGGCTAGTTATTGAGTGACCACAATTCAATCGAACATTACCTTCTGTTGGCGATCTCTCTCTCATATGGGCAGAGCAGAACCGAAAAGCAAGTTACCAAAATGGAAGTAAATTATTGACTTGGCACTCCTATTGTTTAAAATTCTTTTGAACTTGTCTGGAAGAGGAAGGTTGATTTAATGCAAAGTAGATGCTTCAGATGGAGGTGAACGATGCGGAAGCCGATTAAATATGTTGAACATGTGTTGCAGTTTGTCGTCTGATGGATCGCTTATTCTCTCACTTTAAGGTCTTCAAATTTGGTGTCTCCTGAGACAGTCGGCATCTCTTATTGCGAGACGTCTGTGCAGCGAATATAATAATAATAATAATAGCCGCAAAAGGTCCATTGACATAGTTTTCTATCAATGTCTACGTCTTGAAGGTCATGGAGAAACAAGAGACATTATGCACTTAAGTCTTTTCAATGTCTCAGGAATGTACTCAAGCGTCATTGTATTTATTTAATTTCCATTTTATGGACTGGACAAGGTTAATGCAACGAGCCGGTCAGAAGCCTCAGAGATGGCTTTCCTCGACTAGCACTCTACGAAGTAAAGGCTAGGAAAGTAATGATCAAGAACACTCCAGGTGCCATTCCCTGCATTTGCAGGGATCAGGATATTTGAGAGCACAATTGGAAGAACTTAAACGGGGAAGGAGTAATTACCATTTTATAATATCGTAATACAAGAAGAAAGTTCTCTTGTTTTGGTGACATTTCTTTTTCAAATAACTTTAAAATGGTTAGACAGATTAGAGTACAGTTTTCTATAAATTGCACGAAAATAATTTTCTCCGAGAACTATACCATTTAGGAGTAATTAAAGAATGAAAATGTATCAGGGATTGAACTTTTGACACCGACTGTGTCAAAGTTCGGTGTACCCGCCCGGAGTCGAAAACGGCAAAAGCCACTTTAATTCAATGTATCTGAAACTCGAAAAATATATTTTATATAGATAGTTGTGTATTTGATTGTTGTTGTTCTCTTGCCCCAAGTTCGTTGATAGGAGTATTTTTTAACGTCCTTTATTTTTTTTCTAAAATACATGGTTTATTTCTCAAAGCAAATTAATCTGGGAAAGGAGTTTGGTTTTTATACATCCCTCCACGCTTAAAAGGGGAGAAGGGGACTAATTTTCCTTATTTTCTTTTAACAACGCAATGTTTATTACGTTGTGACTGATAACCACATCACAGGGCAAAGGGTAGGCACAGTTGTTTGGTGATGGAGGTGGGTGGGGGTTAGAAGAGACCAGAAGTTGCTGTCGATTATTTGTTTTCCTTTTGTCACTCCAATATAATTATGTATTAGTCACAGAATATTATATGACAGGTTTCAAAAGCACTAGTCCATGTACAACTCAGCAATTTCTCCTCTCTTTCTATGATCCTCTCCCCTCTCAACACTCCAAACTGAGGAGTATAAAAAACGAAAGAAGGCTTATACGAATTAGGAAAGACTACGATGATCCTATATATCCGAGATCTGGATCCGTTGGGCCATCCCTACTTTAGAACAGTCGTTTTCAACCGTCAGTCATCGAAGCTATTGTACCGGTCCTCGGCAAATTAAGACATGTCATTGACATTTATTTTGCAGATTTCGATTGTTCAAAAATTGCGAGTAAAGCTCATATCCCTTTTTGAAACAACTGGAAGTTGAAGATTCTTTTAAACGTCAAATAAACCTCTAACTTACTGGCATCTTCCCGGCTCTTAAAAGAATTCTTCCTGTACTTTGCCGGGCCGTGAGTGTTACAGGTTGAAAACAGCTGCTTTAAAGGACCAGCTACTCCTGCTTTAAAAATGTTTGAATGTACCTGATTGTTATACATAATTGTACACTACCTGTATCTATTTATTACAATATTATGAAGTCTAGAATTTTTTTCTTTTATTTTTCAGCTCATCTTGTAAAGTTGAAAATTGATTTAACTTAAATGAAGAACGTAATTTAAAATACAGAATCCTGAAATGTAGATTTTGTACCCCTGTTTACAGATTTTACTTGGTGCTACATATATAACTTTCTTTAGTATCTCAGTGTATGTGTATTCTGGGTAGTTTTACTCTATGCATTTCAAATACACTAGACTCTCGTTTAAACGAATTTGAGGGACCAAGGGTGATTTGATTAAACCGAAAACATAGTGATTTACATATTGTATTTAATGTTTTTTTAAACAACAACTTTATTTTAAATTAAACTAAACAATTTTTCAAACTCTGATGTAATACCACAACAAATGTATTGTACTTTTACAGAACATTGCGTGCCTTTTTCAACTAATTCATTCATAATTAATAGTATAAATCAAATATAGAGTCTGCAAACTGCTAAAATTAAAATTTTGTTTTTCACTGCCTCAAGATTCGATTAATCCGGAAATTCGATTAGTCACGATTCGGTTAATGATACTCTGGTGCGTATTAAACCGTAATCAACATTTTAAAAAACAAATATTCATGGAAATGTAAAACATTACGGAAATATCGTTTAAGTATCGATATACTTTTGAGCTGTATCGGTATCTGTATCGAGATACTTCTTTTTCTGAGTATTGTTTTATCGTAATAGATACTTTTTTGGACAAAAATCGAGTATCTGTATCAGCTACTTTTGAGAAGTATCGGACGCAACTATGCTCTCATTGAGTCAAAATAAATCAGATCTTAAGTTTTTTTTGAGAGAGAGCACGCACTTTCAAAAATAACTGGATTTCATAATTACGGAGATTTATGGCGCCATTTGCCAAGTTTCCCCCCCGGCCTATTGTACAGTACACCAATCTTTATATAACTCCGTTGGTTTGTAGGGAACTTAAACAGTAAGCACGTTTCCACGCAAGCAGTTTCGGAATTCCAGCTACCATGGTTTACTAGCTACATCAGATATGCTCTTAAGACGTAGGCGTTATTTGGCTAAACTAAGATCATAGGGCTTACCTCTCGCCTCCCTTCCAAAGTCCTTCCTGTGCTAGTACAATTTGTCAAGGGCATGACGCAACCCACTGTCCAGCTCTGTTGTTTCATGTTGTCATGGCTCCTTGAAAGTATCTCAAAAAGCAGCAATCCAGTGTTTTTATGTAAAAGAGATTGGTCAAAGAGTTAGATTGACAATGATATTTTCTACCAGAGTGGGTTGGGTCGAACTGGTTATGGTGAGCCGTGGGCCTAACTGGGGATTTGTGGGTGTGTGGGTCACGTTCTCATTTACCCACGCCAAATCTGTTTTCTGCAGCTGTAAATTACATGAAACATTTGCTGTTGTACAGGTAAAATCCCATTATAACGAATTTTACAGGACCAGCGATTTTATTTTGTTCTAACGAAAATTCGTTGTAATGAACATTGTATTGGAGAACAAGAATTCGACGGAGATTCGGAAAACCTTCGTTCTAACGAAAATTTCGTTGTAGAGAAATTTTACGTGTATTCCAGTGGCGGCTCATGACCGGACTTCAGGTGGTGCACAAAATGTTACAGCATCTTTTGCATTATTATTATTATTATTATTAGTGGTGGTGGTTGTAGTTATAATAATAATAATATTAAAGAGCAACAATAAAACACGCTCTACACAACACAAGAACAACAGGAGGCTGTAGCAATTTCCAAGGAATCAATTAAAGTAAATGACAGTGGAGACTCATGACCCGAAATTTAAATGTGTTAGACCGAAACAAAATTTGAAGTGAATAAAGTAGAACACGAATTACACTAATGTTAAATACATATGTACTTAATGCTAATAGCAAGAAATAAAACATTTAAAGCCTCCGTAGTCCTGTGGTTACGTTCACAGACTCTGAATCGACATTGAGGAGGCAGATAGATTCGAGTCGTACTGCTAGGTTACTGACTGATGTTTTCCAGGTTTCTAACCTTCACTAGGCCACTATCGGCATAGCACCTAGAAAATGGTCCTGGCCGCTACCTTGTTCCCCCTTCCTGAAAGAGCACTTGCTGAAGGATATAATTTCCTAGACATGTGTCATGCTTAGATCATAGCTGTCTTACTGTTTGTCTGATCCATAAATGTAAGCTACGAAAAGATAAGAACTCCGAGAATATTGGAGAAAAATTCTTAAAATTATCGAAAACAGATGGGTGGAAGCAGAAGCTTAATAGCATGTTTAATCTATTTAGGAATATTTCCTGTCGAGGAGGAGCCAAATCAACTATGCTCATTCTTATAATCACATGAGAAGCAATTGTAATAACAATTTTAGTTGTTCAAAATTTTCGCCAGATGAGAAGGTTCATATGCAAGAGTACTATATCGCTGTGCGTTATGTCCGTCCCAGGTCGTGACTCAACGTGGGATCGAACTCATGGGCTCGTCACTCCAAGGTATCCGTCAGTCACGCAGGCGAATGCTGGGATAACCATTGAATTAAGAACATAATCAGTACCTAACGCGTTCCTTTCTCCTTTGGATGAACTGGAGCCTTAAGATGATGTATAAGCATTAAAGTTGCCGTGAAACCTGTCCTTATTCTTCGTAGACTCCCGTGGTACACGCGTGTTGCTATTGAGTTGAATCCATTTATGACCTTTAGGCATCTGTGGCTCAAGGCTGGGTAGGGTAGGGAAAAGGATGCGGGAAGTAGTCGGCCTTGTCATAGGTTTAAGATACGATCTCGACATTTGTCTCGTGTGACAGAAAAACCCTGTAAAAGCCTCAGTCAGTAGGTCGGGTGCTGGATCGAACCAACGACCTCCGGAGAGCGAAACTAATACTCTATCAACTGAGCTACGGCTTCTCAGTGAGTCCTACTGCATCTTTTGGTTAACTTTTCATCCAAGATTTCTTTTCCTGGTTTTGAAACGGTGTAAAATTGAAAATTGTATATCGTAGAGCTGTCATACTTAGTGAGTTTCTTTTACTTAATCAGAGTTACGTACTACTTGAATATGTACTGAGAGAATTTGGAGAAGCTTTAATCAGGATAGCCGGCAGGGTGATTCAAAGTAAGGTATGCTTCAGAATAATAAAAAAGCGAAAGAATTAAGAATTATTTTTCTTATTTTTGGGCATTATTCAAGAAAAATGATTTTAAAAAGCACTTTTAATGACAGATATTTTTTCTTAGACTTTCCAACTTAAAAGGCTCTTTAAATATAAAAAACCGCTGTTTTTCCATTGAATCAATTAACCTCAAAAGAAGAAAAATAGTTGTGAGAAATTAATTCTAAAGTGAGAAGTGGAAACACTGTCCACATTGACAAGAGTGAGAGAATTTTACACACGGACTCATCTACTTCGGTTGCCCAAAAAGTGCTAACATATAAAGTCTTATGAAGGCAACGATCTTCCTTGTAATCTCTTTTACCCCTCCACCCCCTGAGAAGCCATAAAAGTTCCATTTACACCCGCATCGTTCTGGGTTGTCAACATGAAGGAAACAGAAAGCAAACGAGCTGATGCTTGTGACATGCCAGAACTGCGTGAGCGCGAACTCTCTCTTCTCTCTCTGTTATGTGAGCGTTCAGTGAGTTAAAGAATGATAAGAAGCAAGATGGTTTGTGACACATTTCAAGAATAAAAATATTAGAGGTAGTTTGCACAACTGAACAAACTTTGATACAAGAGCCGCCGCTGGTGTATTCCTTATCTATAGAATATAAAAAAAATCTTCAGTTGAGGAGCACTTTAAAAAACCACGAAATTGTCATATATTCATAATTAGTGTCAACGTAGAAAGAGGCAAAAAGACACAGAAATAAGATCTTTTGAGAGATAATTTCAGTAAGTATATGTGTATTCATATTTCAATAAGAACATCATATTCTGTAATGTTTTATTTACTTATTATGCATAAAACAAAACAGTAAGTTTATTTTTAAAACATCACCATCTACTGGTAGTTGTGGTTAGGAGGATATTTATTTATTCATAACACAACAGGCAATATATCTAATTGCAATGTTGGAGCATAAATGACACATACATACATGACAGTACACATACATATACATTCTCGCATCTTTTGCCCCATTTTTGTTGTTTGATATTCCTAATTACTATATTTTAAGTGCTCTAGGAAGGCAGAAACGTATCTTTAACCCGGGGATCCAAAAGCCTTACCTACGCTGGGTAGGAAAAGTGACGCTAGCGCTAAGTCCTTTGCCTAGGCAGCATACTGACATTTTCTTGGTGAAACTGAGGGAAACCTTGTGAAAACTCAATGCGAATGTCCGACGACGAGGCTGGCTGGAACCTGTGTATCTTCCCATATCAATCCGAAGTCTACGTAGTAGTCACTGGACCAGAAGGACTTATTGTTTTTATTGGTTTTAACTTTAAATTTATATATATGACCTTTAGACATGTATGGCTCAGGATGATTGCTATTAGCACTGCTACTACTATTACTACTAGTAATTGTAGTAGGTACTAACAATAATCATCCTGAGCCATACATGCCTAAAGGTCATATGTAAATTTAAATTCGAAGTTAAGAGAAAATGAGGAGGAGGATGCAGCACATTTAGTAAAACAATAGTGCGTGTTACGCAGTAAAACGTATTGAAATATCTCTTTAAAATAGTATCACTAATATACTGTACAGTAATTCCCATCGAACCCTGAAGTACATGAATGCAGAAATACTAATTTTACATTGTCATTTCATAAGAATAAACCGCACATGCTTGCGTGACTACAATTTTATTATTTGACGTGGATAAACAACTTCCTTGATGATTTGATTTTCGTAACTCGGCTGAGTAGCATCGTTGACAAAGCTCTCTCACCTTTTGGTACGTATAATGCTTGTTGAAGTTATTGCTATGTCATGTAAGATTTAAGAACTTACACCTCATAAATAAATTTTCTTGACATTTGGTCTCTGATGCCATTTATCACTTAGTCAATTGTCAAGCTGCATCTGAACAGGATGCAATGCAACTTCTTCTTTTGCTTTGCAACTGTCTTGCGGCTCTTGTCACTGCGGATTCGTGTTTCATGTAAATGAGATCTGAATACACGCAACAATATAAGTTGGCCAGACCCTCCTGTAGCTTGCCAGCAGAAATATCAAGGTCTTCATCTTCTTCTGTTGTACAATAAGATAAAAAATATAATATTGGCGATAAGCATTGTAGCGTAGTGGATCACTTTTCATTCTATTAAGTATTGAGAAGTCGAAGTCGAAGTACAGGTTTTGTGTTTTTTTCTGTTGCACGTTGATACTCTGTAACCGCGATGGCTCAGTTGGTTGAGCGGGTGCAATCAAACATCGTTTGTTCGCGCCCAGCGGTCGGATATTCTGATTTAGTTGTTGGACACAAAACTGCTTTTTCTCAGTTACATCTGGATTATACACCACATAATTCTCATCTTGTCATGCTTGATGTCACTTGTACATAGTGCTTAGTCCTGTATGATGATGACAGACCAATAAATCAAAGCAAAGCACCTTTAGTACACTTCAATAAGTCAGGTTTTAATCTTTTCTGTGCACTATAAAAGTGCAAGGATGTAAACAAATAGGTTTTTACAAGTAATAGCGTATCGATAAGAGATTCTACAGTCTAGAAAAGAATGAAAAGTTAACGAAAATGGGCATGGAATCCGAATCACATAGTTCGGCTGAAACTTTAATCACCTTACTACCAAGAACACTTTAAATTCTTCAGTTTTCTGGCTATTGTGAGCCGAGATGAGTAACAAGTTTGAGATAGGAGAAGCCTAGTGTTATTAGGAAATATTATCAACGAAATATATACAAAAAATGTAAAAAGTTATTGTGAAAGAGAAATGTACAAAAAATTCCCCTCCAGAGACACCTGACAAACTCTTGACACCGCTTGTACACATATTTTATACTTCGTTTGCACAAAACTGATAAAGTCTGCAATTTCAAGAAAGATGTGTACGGAATTTGTAAAGAACTGCATTTTTAGAGTGTATATTCAAGAAATAATATCTCAAATAAATATTAGAACTTCCACACAATATAAGGACATCCATGGACGTTCAATGTACGTCTCTCTCTCTCTGTCTCTCTCTCTCTCTCTCTCTCTCTCTCTCT
>JAGDQP010006969.1:0-12143 GCA_022664845.1 Lepisma saccharinum | reverse complement strand
TGACATCTATATCCAGTGGACATTATACACGTGGATACACGTTCATAGAATACCCACCAAACAACACACAGACATCTCATGAGCGTTCACTGAAACTCCATATCACAGGACACCCATTGAACATCAATATGAACTAGCAATGTGCATTTCTAAGGACACCATGTGCACATCGCACAGACAGTAAGTTAATGTACCCTACATCCCCACTCACATTACTTTCCGGCTACTTCTTCCATATAACTCTAAAATTTTATTGGTATAATATTAAGTTAGACTTTGTCCACAATCTTCATGATATATTTATACTCTTCATAATACTACTTGTATAGGGAACTCCTCTTCTCTCGTCTTCAGATAGGTATAGTTTATAAATTCTGCAGCTGTCTATGATGGGACGAAAACCTGAGATATTCTGAATTGTAGCTAGTCACTTGAACTACTACACAACCAGCCCAGCTTACTATTTTTTTACTTTTACTTTTATGTTGCGAGATCATATTTTCCTCCTTCTGAATTAGAAACATCCATACAGGCTTGAATTCGACACTGGCGTGGCTGATTGGATCTCGTGTTCTTGCTATGAAAGAGAAAAGTAAGAAAAACTAGGCTTTCTTTCTCCCCAGTCAAAAACAAGGTTGAGCGCTCATTTTATATCCCACTGACTGTACAGGACCTAAAGCACATTGCCATGTTGAATCTCCTAATTAACCTTTCGCTCGGGGCATATGCTCTATTCAAGTTTCGTCTCAGTACCAAGTAAGTTTTTAAGCGACTTAAAACCACATGGGAAATTAACGTCTAAACTTGAATATTGCCCAATTAGGGCTCATTTCGATGTGACCTGCAATGGACGTTCAATATCAACTTCACGGTTAGCCCAATTTCTAGACATCCAAGGAACGTCTGCAGTGTCCCTCCCTCACATGGATTATTCAATTTCTGGACGTACAGTGGACGTCCACAAAGTCCTCAGAGACACCAATTTTTTGGACCACTAGGTGTTGAGAATGTCCATTTTATAGACATCCATTTTGTGAACAGCCATATCATATTTCATACGTCCATCAGAGTGCGAAATCATCGGGAACACAAGAGGGATTTTCCCTCCACAAAATATTTTGATAGAAAATTTATCTCCATAGATACTTTTTGTGTGTGAGAGAGTAAAGTGTTTATGTTTATACTCATACTACAATTATTAAGCTTTTGCAAAAATCACACCTCATTTACTTGGTGATTAACTCACTCTGAAAAAAAGACACGGATATTTATGTTTGAATACATATGAAGGAATCGAGTGATCGCTTAAACTCGATTTCTCTACATTGAATGGCTTGGTGTACTTTGGACAGTAATATTGTTAAACATTCTACAAAAGAGAAAGAAGCAGAATCTAACATAACTTAACCTTACCTAACCTACCCCCTGCTTTTTTTAGCAAGACTAGTTTTTATTACACTATAAGAGAAATATTTTAATTTATAATACAGTCATATGAAAAAGAAAGGTCATATGAAAGAACACGCAAAGTCATAGGAAAAAAAAGTAATTGAATCTTGAAAGGTTAGAAATAAATTCGAATTTACTTGGCTGACTACTATGAAAACAAGTAAGTAGGTAGAATTAACAGAAGTGAATTTCGAATTACAGTTCAAGTCACAATTCAAGGGAACAACTTTCTATAAAGGAGGAGGATGCATAGCAGAGCTTTTAGTTCACGCTAATAAAGAACTATATTATACAAGTGCTGCAGTTGTGCATCTTTCAAGGGCGCCGAAAATTGCGAGAGCAGAATAAAAACTTACTGTCGGATGTGATAAGTGTTTAAGAAGTGTAAAAACAGTTTTTGAACTTAAATGCATAGTTCGCGCGGTTGCTGTTAATTTTTAAATAAAAGAATAAAAGAAACGAATCGTTCAGATTCTAAGTTTCCATAATGTGATGTTAGCTACACGGTTTTGGCAATTGGAAAATAATGATATAATATCGTGAAGGACATAACGATATATGATAAATATTGGTTGGATGTACTTTCAAACAAATAAGGTAATTTGGGACATGATATGCACATGATGAGTGTACATTAAGTATATATAATATGTACCTGATATTTTATAGAATTTGCTTGGAGTTGATATGAGAAGCAAACAATGTCAATAAAGCATGACAACCAAGTTTCTTTCAATAGTGATTTATTTACGATATTAAATATCTTGAATTACTAATAGTAAACAAAGGATATTAGGATGTTTTAGAAGTAAAAATTGTAGTGCTTAGAAACGGGATTGGTTCATGTCCTATAAATACTTACATTTATTTTTACATGCCCTCACTCAAACTGCAGTTGATACGAAATGGTAGAAAGGAGTTTTTTATTATCACACAAATTGAGGATTCTCCCAAAATTCACCAATGACTGATTCTGAGATGTGCTGTTGCAAGATTGGGCACTAGGCATTTGGGTTGACTTTACAGTCTGGAGTTTCCAGTTGCGAAACCAGAGTCCAACCATTCTGACTGATTTTTCTGTAGGGACCTTCCTCAGTCACACCAGGCAAACGCCGAGATGGTATCTTTAATTTAGACCCAGGCCGACTACCTTCCGGCATATCCCGACTTGAGCCATAGATACCCTAAGGCTACAGATAATATAAATTTAACTCAATTCGAAACTATGAGATGACTTACTCCATTCCCAAATAAAGTCTAAGATACTTGAATGCCTTTATCTGACCTAAAAAATCTTCACGAACAAGTCACTTGTCCTACCAAATCCACCATTTTATTTATCCTTTTTGCACCACACTTTATTTCATATGCCGTGACACCATAATGATATATTCCAGCACAAGAATAAGGAATGTAAGACAAGTAAAATGAAGTTTAACTTGTAAATTTATTAAACTTTCCGCTTGACTGCTTTCTATGCATGTTAATTGTGACCTACTGCCGATGCTGCAAAAATTTGCCCTTGTGTCAACTCAGTGATGGACACTAACAGAAAAATGAACGTCTTCACAAGAACTACCATTTCCTAATAGAAGAAGAAGAAGAAAGTCTTCATATATATATGAATAGCAAGAGCGTAGAAAAGTAAGATAGAGAGATCTGCTGCGTTTATTGCTTCTGGCAAGTTGCTCCAGTCAAAACTTTAAGAAAAAACTTGAAAGAAGCAGCTCTCCTGTTTTTGTTGGTCTTTTCTGACATCAGGCTATTAATTCTGGTTTCTAGTGTTTTGTGAAGTTGGTTGTTAGTCATACCGGAGGCAAACTTGACATCTGCAATTGAATCTGACTTGCTTTCATCTCGGGTGGGAAATTTCTGTGTTATCAGTCAATGGTGCTAACTCTGGGTAGTTTATTGTATGCGTATGAATAAAATGTAGATTTAAAAAAACTATTATATGGACAACTTGAACTTAGTAGTATTTGTAAGGAAAAATTGGGTGGGTTCATGAAACATACACACTGAAAAAAAATGTTAACAAACTAGAAGCACTGGTATATAACTTTTTTACCAACGTTTTGTATGAGTTATTCCGTTGGATATATGCATACGTATTCGACTTTCACAAAAATGATAACTTCTACATAACCACTGTCTTTCACAATATATTGTGTAGTCACTAAGATGACAGCATTTCTTTTATTTTAACGGATATTTTCAGTGTAGCGCACCCACTCTAGTAAACGTTACTACTAACCTCTCAAGTTTTAAAAAAATCAAATTTAGGCTAGGCTACAAACAGTTGTACAAAAGTAGATTAGTATTAAACAAGAAAAGTCATAGTGAATTGTAATAGATATGGAGCAATGTTTTGCCTCTTATAAATATCCTGGTATGTTAAATGCAATATCTAAAGATTTCTTGACACTCAGTAAAATCTTTGTGTAATATTTGATCAAAATTTTCAAGGAAAGAACACACACAGAGTGACTACAAGCAAGCTTATGAATCCGTCTATCTAGCTCATTGACCGAATTTTTTTTTACACTAGCTATCGTGCAAAAATTTCGCTGGTGCAAACACTATTACGTTTTCATTTCAATTCCTGAGGCACTTGCTTTACGCTAACTTTAAAAAGCATTAGCTACAATTACAAAGATTAGAACTCTTGTGTTCAATATATTTTTAATTTCAAACTTCATCCACAGTTACCTGATATCTCCAAAATATGAAATAGCTGAAGTTATGTGCAAATGAACGAACCTCAGTTGCACTGAAAATCAAAATACGCCTAAAGTACGTATAAAGTTCACAATATGTCCCGAAAAAGTTCACAATATATCCCAGTTTTAGCACGTTTTTTAGTGCATATTATATGAATTTTTCGTGAAGTTAATATGAACTATGTCACATTTTTAGTGCATAATATATGCACTTCTGGTGTACTGATACACAATTTATGCACAAAAGGTTCAGCTAATATTGGCAAATGTACTTAGAGTGAACTCGAAACGAGGTGTAGATAATGTGAACTACACTAAATATGAACTTATTTGTACGAAATGTGCAGCGTGGGCCAGAAGCCAACAAAAATACACATTTAGCACACTAAAAGTTCACTTTTTTCGGTAGGTTTCCATAAAGTTCACATGTGTTCACAAAAAGTTCATTTTTGGTGAAGTTTTTGTGTACTTTTTGTGTCAGGAAATTTTCAGTGTGGTAGAGGGTTGGTTTAGCAATCAGAAGGTCCTGGGAAAAATCCTAGTGGTCACCCACCTTGACAGGTTCTTTCAGGATTTTTCTCTCATACTAGACAAATACCCGATCAATGCCCGCAAAACAAAACTTGCTAATCGAACATTGTGAGATGCAATATGCGCATACAAAAGAAATATCTGTAAACATTTAGTGACAAAAGTTTTCTCTCCCTACACGAAAGCAATTAAGTGAGGTGGCATGAAAAACACAAGAGGTAACAGGAAATTTCTCCCCTTTCCCACCCTACAAATAACACCCTGTATATACGTAGACAACGATTAACCGCCAGTTTTAAATTGAAAATTATTTTACGTAAGATCTATGCTTATAGCATACTTCCACGAGAAAACATGTTTTTTCATACTCATTCATTATCGAGTTCAGGACTTCAGTTTTATCAAAACTCGGAAAAATATGGCAAAGCAGTGCCCGAGAGAAGGAATATGGTAAATTTGGTATAAATTAACTAAAATACGAAAATTATGTTAAAAGCCACATAATTAAACTTTTTGTGTGGCTTTTCGTACTTTCATCTGCCGTACGTTCATTCATAGTACGTAGGCTATGTTGCACAAGCAGATTCTACGAATTTGTCAACACAGTGGAACCTCGATAATTCGAATCTGAAGAGGAAAATAGAAAGTTCGAGCTATCGAATATTTCGACTTAGCGAGGTTCGATTTATCGAAAGGTATAACACGGAACTTTGAGGTATAGACGGTTGGAACTGACTGATGCTTCTCTTCGATAGTAAGAATCCTGCATTTTCGGTTTATCAAATGAAACGCTTAGAAATGCGTTTTATGAAATGAAACGTGGTCTGAGGCTTTAGGGTATAGCGTCTCCAAGGTCGTAGGTTTGAATTACGCCTGGGTATGGATGTTTGTGGATTTAAAAGAAATCATTGTAATGATGTAATAGAGACGGACCGAAATGTAAAATAGTGTCTAAACTGGCGCATATAAAATAAGTTTTGCTTCGTGCTGATCACGATGAAAGAAACACTCGGATAGTACTGGAAGTGGCGGGAGCAATAAATGAAACACTGCCCGTTCTAATCGTTTTGCAGTGTTCTATAAAATGGCAATGCCATGACGTTTGTCGTCAGTCGACCTACAAAGGTTTGCCTTACCAAAACTTCAACTTATAGAGGTATTTATTCTGTAACTTTGAATTTTAGTGGTTCTCTAGCAAACGTTTTGAGTTACAGAGGTTGAACTCAAGAAGAAAACAAAAATTGAAATTATCGAGGATTTTACTGGAAACATCCGACTTATAGACTTAAATTAACATGGGATGGAATAGGAAAGGTGAAGGAGAACGAATAAAATCCGAATCCAAAACACTCCGTGTCAAAACCAAAGCCAAGTTTCCAAGCAGTACAAAAAAGCATGTTTCAGCATATGGAAATTTTGATATATAAAATTGGCCAAGTTCTTTCCCAAGTAGTTCTTATATCGATTTAAATAAGTTTTATGAAACGAATGAATTTTTCTTATACTACTTACATGACTGGGATTCTTTCAAGAACTTGACCAACTGGTCTGGAATTTAATCGAACAGTACAGCGTTTAAGTAGGTGCCAGTAGAATTACCAGAGAGTTGGCTAAGTCCTTGAAACAATCCCAGTCATGTAAGAAATATAAGAAAATTTCATTTGTTTCATAAAACTTAGCTAAATCGATATGACAACTACTTACGAAAGAACTTGGCTAATTTTATATATCAAAATTTCCATATGCAGAAACATCTCTTGCGAACTTGGCTTTGTTTTTGACACAGAGTGTTTTGGATTCGGATATCACAACTTTTTGTAAATTTAATTTTCTATTTAGGGGTAGGTTTTGAGGGTTGATGGTAGTTAGGGATAGGTTAGCTGTTGCTGCTACTCGTTTCTGAAAAGATCACGTTGAGACAATTTCAACGATATGTAACATACTATATCGGATAACTTTATTTTAAGGGGTACGTTTGGGGATTGATGGCGTTTATTGGTATGTTACCCCAGATTTTGGACTTTTCTGGAGGTTTACAAGTAACCCTCTAAGCATGCGTACAATTTTGTGTTTGTAGCTAGTCGGGAACACGTCACAACATGTATATTGATTTTACAATTTGACGGGCCATTGTGTCCCCCTCCTAGGGATCGCACCCTAGATTTTGGACTTTTGAGGAGCTTTATATGTTACCCCCTAAGCATGTGTAAAGTTTTGTATTTCTAGCTGGTCGGGAACATGTCAAACATTTATGTCAGTGAGTCAGTCATTCATTCAGTCAGTGAGTGAATGGTTATTACACACACAAAAAAAGCCTGTTTTGGGGCTTATAACCCAGCACCCCATGATACCTTTTACTTGATGTTTGGTAGAATTATAGAAGATTTTATTACTAGTAAACGTTAGTAATTTGGTGTTGCTGGGGTAATTAGTAAGTAAGTAGTCTTGAAAATGGTGATTTAGCTCTTGTTCGGTCATTTTTAATGTTTCGTGTAAAGCTACTTGGCACTGGTCGTCATCGGGTCGGCTTGGAACTTCGCTGCGTGCGCTGCCGCGCTCGTTGATTTGAGATATCAAAAAATTTGAGTTATCAAGGCTCACTGTATTTACCCTCTTGTTTACCTAATTTAAGGCAATTCTTGCAATTTGTTAATCGCGTAATGAATTCACTTTTGAATACTCTAATAAATACTCTACTCGGGATTTTATAGGTCGTTTTGCTCCTCGTCTTAAGCTATGTTGTCACGGGGAGTTTACGAGCCGCAAGTACGCGCGGCAACAGAAGTTAACCCAATAGCAACAACCATATACAATCAGTAAGTTGATAGAACGATTGTTACTAATGGGTAACTTCTGCTACAGCGCCCACTAGTGGTTCATATACTATCCCCATGACAACATACCTTTACAGTAAAGAAATCCCAGGTTCTACTTACGGTGGGGACACATAGTTCGGTGCGATTTGGTTCGAAATCCAGTTTCCACTGCCGGCTCAACACTTAGGTCATCATCTCTCTCTCTCTCTCTGATGGAAGGCAATGATTTACTTCCACAGGCAATGATATACTTACTACCTCAGATACACAAAGAACTAGTTACATATTTCAGTGCTGTTTTCGTTTATTATGGAAATAGCATTTTCTAAACAAGCCAAGATTCTGCGTTTTGCCCAACCGGATTAAGAAAATGAGGAAGCCGTTTAAATCAATAGTAAATTTCATGATACATCGAAAATCGTTAACATAAACCTATAATCTCTGTTTATGAGTGCAGAAGCTATGAGAACAGTGATAATAATACAATGCCTCTTTCTATCGTCATATAAAACATGTTTGTTTCAGAAATTACATACATAGAATCTCCATACAAATAACACTCTCCCCAGCAACTTCCCTCCTCATTTTGTCCAACTGCCTAAGTTTTCAGATTTCAAGATGGCTCTGCTCAGCATGTTGCACAAGGTGAAATAAACGACCACGACATTACACGTAAATAACTGTACAATAATGTGAAGTACTCATATTTTGCATGCGGTCAATGGTAGAGCGCTCACCTCTGGTGCTAGTAGGGATTACATTCGTCTTGAAAATTCCGGGACCGTACCGGAATTGAGATGTGTGTCCCGGTGTCCCGAAAATAGTTCTCGGAATGCGTAAATGTCGCGGTTCTCAGCGAAGAAGAAAGGAAGGAAAGAATTATCCTTTCTTGTTCTTTTCAACATTCTCTTCCATTTATGAATACAGCAGCTTTAAGCTTCAGTACACAGAACTCACAAGGAAGGCCGTCAGACTCTTCGACGAGTATCGCCTCTAAAGTTTCACACATATGGAAAGATGAAAACATGCTTAGTCCTAAGTTTTATAACTTCTTTGAGCTTGCACTTCTTTTTCCAAAAAGACAATTGTTTTCGTACGATAGGTGATAGCAGTCGGTTGTGATTCCTGGTACGTCATTCATGCAAATTGATCTCTAATTGAACATAATCTCTAATTTACGATCGCTCATCATGTTCAATTTGAAATCGATTTTCGTAAATGACACAGGGATCACAATCACAACCGACTGCTATAACCTATAGTTTGAAACAATTTGTCTTCGTGCGAAAAGAAGTGCAAGTGAATCAGATTCATGTCCTATCAGAACAAGTATGACAACAATACATAACTTCCAAATGGGACTCTGGAAAAATCTTTATAACTGCAACTTAGGAGTAAGTATGTTTTAATCTTTTCATATGTGGCGTGAAAGTTTCAATGCGATACTCGTCGAAGAGTCTGATAGCTTTCCTTGCAAATCCACAATTCAATTGAACGAAACATCCGTTTCATTGGACCAGGAACAAAGCGTTTTGCTGCTCAATGGTAATTGTTATTGGTATTACTCTTTGTTCCCATCTGCATCTTGCTTCACTCTTTAAAAAAATGCTAGGGTTACAGGGACAATATGAGTATTGTTAAGCAAATTATCGTTGTCGTAACGAAAAATATAGTCATATTTACGATTTGTGACGTGTCGGCAGTTACAATAATGTTGATTCAGCATTGTTAAGCGAAAAATATTGTTAAATGTACCATATTATTAACAATACTGATTTGTTAACGCGGAACTAACAATAAATTACTGTTGATTTAAGCAAATTCAAAGATTAATGTCTTGCGCATGCGTACACCTTTACCATACTTCTTTTTACGGGATGACAAAGAAAATTAGGCTGCCGTATTTACGGCCACAACAACAGAAAAAAAAATGAAATGTTACCACAAACATACCAACTTTGACCTTTATGATGAGTTCTGGATGATATTTGTGTTGATGCAGATGATGGTTAACATGATAACATTAACATTTAAATGTGAAGAAATGTAGAGATGTTTCTATTACCGTTGTGAAAATGTGTATTTGTACTGTTTATAGTTGTGATCAACAGATGGCACCGCTTTTAAAAGAGAAAGACATACACTGTAGGTTTATTGTTTTCATACAATCGGTTATACTTTGTCGAATTATACGTAGGATTCTTCTTTTTATTCAGTGACATATGGTTTAACGAATTTGCTTAAAGGGTTTTGGAAAGAATGCCACATGAACATTTATTCTTTGCAGATTGTAATGTGATATTAAATTTAGTTATATTTAATGTGTTCTCAATGCCGGTAAATGGCGACTTTATGTTGTATACTCCTTTTCTATATAACAGTCTTAACTTTGAAATTTGCTGATGTCAGTCTTTTTTTGATTGGTGAAATTGTGAACACGCGATCCTGGATGTACTCGTGGCTTGTGGAGTAACGGCATGGCGCCAGTTGTATTTCGGAATATTGACAGTGATGGTCGATGTTAAATTTTGTTTTGGTAATATCTAATGTCTAACGAAGGATCCGAGTATTACGTAGATTTTATAGACATTATCACTATCATTATGATGAAGTCAGTTTCTTCTGATATATATATATATATATATATATATATACCAGGCTGTCCCAAAACTTCTGCACCATACAAGGGGGAAAATGAAACACGAATATCATAAACAAAGACAAACCTTCATTCAGCAAAGTACAGGCCATCATGTTCGATAACCTTCACCCATCTTTGGGACAACATTTCAATCTGATGGTGATACCAGGTGGCAGGTTTAGAATTGAAAAACTCGCGACAGGCAGCATGCTCTTTATCATATGAATTGAATTGCCGACCACACAAGAAATGTGTGAGAGAGCGAAACAAACAATAATCTGAAGGTGCAACATCTGGATTATAGGCAGGATGAGGTAACAACTAAAACCCGTCAAGTTCAGCCGGGGTGTTGGTCACACTTCGAGACCGATGACTCGGAGCATTGTCAATTTGCAGCAATAACACCTTTCTCTCGTTAATGCCGGATATTTCTCGTTCAGAATGGCATACACTCGGCGTAATTGTTCAGAATACAGTTCAGATGTTACAGCACAACCCTCGGGAACAAACTCAAAATGAATTTTCCCGTCAATATTCCACCAAACACACAGCATTAGCTTTTTCCCAAATCTGTCCTGTTTCACATTGGCCAGGGCTTCCTGTCCTTTTTTCATCCACTGTTTCCGTATGTCAGGGTTTTTCAGAAACACCCACTTCTCATCGCGTGTCACAATTTTCCTCCAGAAACGAAGATCCGCGTTTTTTTTAACAAAGTCTGGCACATTGCCACTCTGCGCTGGGCCTGCTCCTCTGTCAACTCATGGCGACTTTGTCGGGGCTATTTATTGACGTAATCCATGTCATGCAAGCGACGGTTTACTGTCGATTTAGATGCCCAAACCTTTCTTGCTAACACACGTGTACTCGATTGTGGTTCAGCACTCACAGCATCTTGCAGAGGGCCGTTAATGTCCATCGGAGGTGTACCCTTGCGGGGCTTGTCCGCGAGGCTTAAATCACCCGAAGTAAATTTGTTGAACCAACGGGAAGCTGTCGATCGATCCAGTACTGCTTCGTTCTCTACACGACAAATTTCCTCCGCTACAGCTTTTGCAGTTAGTCTTTTTTTTTTATATAAAAATCGTAGTACAGTTCGAATTGCAATTTGGTCCTCACTCTTGTTGCCTTTTTTGACTTTCCGGGAACACTCACTACACACGCAGTACTTGCCTTCACTTGATCCCACGAACCTGTCCCTTATGCCTGCTAACAGTTTTCAATGGTGGCGCTACCTATCCTACCACAGTTTTACCTCGTGCAGGTCAGTGTACTCATGGTGCAAGACTTCTGGGACAGCCTGATATATGTACAGGGTAAGTCAAAATGATGGACCCGATTTCATAAATTTATTTTGTGAAATATAATGAACATATCTTAATGTGAGCTACGCGCAAGGAAAGGCAAAAGTTCAAAGTTTAGTTGAGTTTAGTTTATGTCCCGCGTGGTTGCATTGTCTACCGCTACGCGGCGCTGGAAGCAGTTAACGAAAATGGCGCTGACTGGAGAGAAGAAATCGTTCTGTGTGCTGGATTACCATGTAAACAACTCTGTGATGAGTGTTCAACGGCATTTCCGTACCAAGTATGGCAGAGACCCACCTACTGGAAAAACCATTCGTACGTGGTACGAAAAATTCAGGGATACGGGCTGCATCTGTAAGCGAAAATCGACTGGCCGTCCTTCAGCTGAGGAAGAGACAGTGGAACGTGTTCGCGCCAGTTTTGTACGGAGTCCACAGTCTACCTACCGGGCAGCGAGGGAACTTGAAATGCCACAGAAAACTGTATGGCGAATTCTGCGGAAACGTTTACAAATGAAATCCTATCGCTTGCAACTGCTACAAGCCTTAAGAGACACTGATTATGCTGCTCGAGCGTCTTTCTGTGCTGATTTCCTCACGTTAATGGAAGAGGATGGGTTCGCCGAAAGGTTACGTTACAGTGATGAAGCGGTGTTTCACCTTTCTGGGAATGTGAATAGACACAA